>JASAMW010005729.1:0-90876 GCA_030247985.1 Epsilonema sp. ZAB3_2 | reverse complement strand
GCGGAGAAGGAAAAGAGCAATTTGGATACTATAGAAAGAGCGCATTGAATGATAGAGCTAACTCGTAATACAAGCTAGCTATATAGCTACTTGCCAGTAATGGTCGTACTAGCTTAGCTTGCGGCTGTGCGTTGCTCCGCGGGGTATTTTGTTGCACAAACAACTCAATTGATTGATCTTTTGGGGCGGTGTTGTGCTAGCTGTCTGCCATGTTGCCAAGTGGGGGTTATTGTACGCACACGGTAGGGCAAACCACTGCAGCATGCACGTAACCTACTACGGATGTAAGGACGGGTGCGTGATTTGGTTTTCTTTTCGCTCTTGGCTGGCTAATTGGTGCGACTACTGAGTGAAACGGACGGACGGCGAGGATAATTTCCCGCTTCGTAATCCGATATACGAGGTGGCGGCTTGAACCAATCGCCATATGCATTATGTAGTGTATGTACACATACAATACGAGCGGAGCGGAGCCCAATGGAAAGAGGGGCTGAGCTGACAGCAGCAAGCAGCAGCATTCTCCTCTCTCTCTCTGCCGCCACCGGGTGTGAAAAGCAGGAGGGAGGGAGGCGCTAAATCTGATTTAGCTAATTCACTCCGTCCGTCCGACTGAGTAGAGTAGTAGAGACGGCAGGCTGGAGCTTACACAAGATTTCATCTGCACCAGTAGCGCGTTCCACTCACTCTCTGCTTTCCGAAAGAATGCGCTGGCATGGGGTGGATGGGGATATAGTAGGGAGGGGGAAGCTGCCAGCTTTCTTTCTAGAGGCCTCCAGAATGTCATATCCGACATCACGCATAATTGATAGGTCGAGTCGGGTTTTGATAGTCTCCGCCGCATAACGGCACAAAGGAGGAGAGGGCGCGTGCGTGAGAGTATACGAGCAAAAGAAGGAAGGCAGTGTATGCCACAAGGGCAGTATGTATTTGGTTGGTTATAAAGCAGCTCGGTCGGGGACTAACTGAGGAAGTCGTAAGTGGCTTCCGGGTGGTTGCGGATAAAGCGCGCACACGGAACAGTAGTCAGCCATTGAGTCAATAATAATTTATAGCCGGGAAATGTCACATTTATTCGCTGTAATCCCCTCGAGAGGGAACGACGGGGAATGCGGCGGTCCAAGTGCTTACAGCAAGCCGATTGCTTTATGTACGTATGTACATGGGCGCTAATAATAGGGGAAAGCGACAGAGTGGTCAATTGTGTGCTGTGCAGGGTGGTCTGACTCTGACAGAACAGGGGTGTCCATAAATAATCACCAGTCCAATATTAGCATAATTCACATATCAATTGGATGATGATGCTATTACGAGTAGTATGCGCATGTGGTGTTATCTTGTGTAGCGTAGGCCTATATGTTTTTGTTATTTCAGCTTCACGAGATGGGTTATGATAAGACGAAGGCACTTCAGGAGTTGTGCAAGAATCCCGTTCCGCTGTCCGCTGATCAGAAATGGAGCGAAGAAGACAAGGTGAGTCGATTTCTAGTACAGCGAATACTGTACGTGCAGAGATCATAGAATACGTAAATGCGGAGGCGGGCGGTTTATAGTGGGTTTTGACATCGCGAACACATGGTGGGAGGGAATCTTTTTTATTTATTATTTTCCTTCGTCAGTGAAGTGTGTACAATTATATTTTACTGATGTCTCAGTGCCATTGTGCCTGCGCAAGTAGAGTGAGTAGTGGTAGGTGTCACCTCAGCTGGTGGAGAGATTACTTTGTGCCGCTTGGGTGGTTTGGGTGCCGGGCGGTCTCTCTCCTCGATTAGGTTGGCAGGCAATTCGTCGTTTTTGGTCAGGGGTCAGCAGGTGATTTTGCGCGCACTCGGATGTTGCACATGATGCACGTACGTACGAGTGCGACACTATTTATGTAGTGGCGCAGAACCGTCGTCGATTTTCATTCTTCGAAAAAGTCGGCACAAATCGCCCGCGCCATCGAAGTATTGTACGTACGTGGTACTTTTTTTGTGTATTTGTGGATGGGAAGTGAGGGGGAATGAGTGGGTAATTTTGTTCTCTGTCCTTTATGTTCATGTGTGTGTATGTCGTTGGGTGGTTTCGCTCATTTGTCTCTTCCGCCCCGTCAGCAGAGCGCAGACCTTTTTTTCCATCCCCCTCCCTTACCGAGGGAAAGTGTGTGTCAATATTGACAAGGATTTCGGGGTTGTCGCACCCGACCCGATAAATATCTCTCATGAAACGACCGCTCACAACCTGACTGTGTGAGGGTGGAGGGGAGGGGGACACAGGAAAGAACGAGTACTCTTTACTCTTGCTCAAAGCCGATAACATTTTGTGTGCTCTGGTAGGTACAGTACATAGAGCAGTGCAAACGTCCAAAGAATAAAGACGAGGGGTGGACGGACACTGAGCAACAATGGGGGAAGTTCAATACGATACATGACGCGTTTCTATGTTCGTTTGATTGAAGTTGAGATGCTATTTGTTTTCAGAAGAAGTTCGTGAAAGGTCTGAAGCAGTGGGGCAAGAATTTCTTCAAGATCCGCAAGGAGCTCCTGTCGCATAAGACCACAGGGGAACTGATCGAATTCTACTACCTCTGGAAGAAAAGTGCTGCGGCCTCCAACCAGCGACCTCGACAGCGACAGCGAAGAGCGCAGACGACCATCCTCCGGCGCATTCGACCCGCAAACTCAACCAACAACAACAACAACGGAAAGCCCAACAACCGACCTGCCTCCAGCGAATTCTGTAAGCGCTCTTTACTCTGCTTTATTCGAAAGCTCTATAGTCTGGCCAATAGCAGTTGGCACTTGGACTCAAGGCGCGTTGCGTAAAATAGATTTACAAATGCGGATTTCTGTCCACGGTACATGCAAACTACGCAACTCGCCTTGAGTCCAAGTGCCAACTGCTATTGGCCAGACTATGGTTGTATGTAAGCCAGCACAACTATTGGTATGCTATGTACATAGTTTTCGTGGAATGCTATACTGCTTTGTTTGCTATTCTTCTAGTGGATTTCTCGTCTGCCAGTGAGAATGAGTGTGACTCAGAAGACTCGGTGGACAACAAGGATCTGCCCGGTTACGCCTGCCATCACTGCTATGCCACGAGTAAGCTGAACTTTTCTTCCATCTTCTTTCTGTACATGAACGATGTACGTACAGTATATGCATGCATGCATAGTGTAACTGCACCACGCTACTGTACACACGGTGCATAGCGCGGGCTGAGAAAGCTACTCGACTGTAAGCAGCAAGTGTAAGCAGAGCAGGACGATCAATTTGTTGCAGCATCGAAAGACTGGCATCACGCGGGCAAAGATCGGGCGCTGCTGTGTCGCGACTGTCGCCTGCACTTCAAGCGGTACGGGGAACTGCGCTCGATCCACGGCTCGCGCACGCCTCCGCCCTACCTGTTCAAGCCGGTGTCCGCTGAGGAATACGAGTCCGAGTTTCTGCCCGGCGTTCGAACTCGCGGTCGCTCCTCCGCCAGCAAAGATGGCGGCGGCGGCGGCAGTGGCCACATGATCACCTCTGCCTCCACCTCCGCCCTGGCGGCTTTGGCGGGTAGCGCGGGGCAAAGACGGCGTCCGATGACTCCGACTGCGGAGATGGAGACGGCACGGAAAAGTCCGAGCGCCGCCTCCACTACCAGCAACTCTTCCTCGTCCGGTTCCGGGGCGGATGGCGATTCAGCCAATGGGACGGCGGCGACGGGCGGTGGGGGGAAGAAACGGGTGCAGAAGCGGGGCAAACGCGGCAACCGGTGGACGAGCGCCAAGAAGAACGGAGGAGAAGGCGGAGGCGGAAGAAGGAAGAGGCGGAAAACGTCGACGACTGAGGAAGCGACTGAGGGAGAGCAGGCGGACGGCGAGAGTCTGGAAGGATCCTCTCGTTCCAATTCGCCCGCCGCGTCGCCCCCCAAGGAGATTAAGGAGAAGAAGACGAAGGAATCAGCGGAAGCGGAGGACGCGGCGAAGGTCTACGAGTTCTCGGACACGGACCCGCTGTCGGCCAGCCTCGGCCAGTTCAAGCACAAGATGGAGGAGGTGACGGCGAAGGCGAATCAGCAGCAGACTGCAGCAGAGGTCGGAGCGGCGGCGGCTTTGATGACTGAGCTGCCCAAGGCCACCACCACCAGCGTCATCCAGTTCAAGTCTCTGCAGCAGCAGGAGGTGAAAGAGGAGCCGAGGGAGATGGAAGCGGAGAAGGAGAACAGTTTGCCGGCTGCGGCGCCGGAGCACGGGGAGCCCCCCGCCCTCAAAGAGCCGGAGCCGAAGATCGATGACACCGTCATTCCACCGCTTCAGGGCGAGAAGAGGAGCAACTCCAAGTGAGAAGAAATAATGTGAAGTAGGGTACTGTGGGGTAAACCCGGACACCAAAGCTTTTCTGAACTTGCCGCTTTAGCAAGTGACGAACATGGTAGCTCATTTGAAAGAGGAGAGTTCAAGGAATCGATTGGTAGAATACTTGTCTCAATCGGTCTTATGGTTGCTGAGATTCACTAGGTGTCCGGGTTTACCCCACAGTACTCTAATTGCACACTGTATTCGTATGAATGATTGCGGAGGTTTCATTTGTCTTCTGTTCTGTTGTTAGGTTCCGCCGTCACTGGTACCGCGGTGAAGCCAACTCCTGCTGTCGCACAGATCTGGTGTTCATGGTGAAGGAAGGCTCGAGCTACGAGCGCATTCTAGCCAGCAAGAGAAGTCGCCAAGCTTCTTCTTCCTCTTCTTCTTCTCATCAAGCGCCTCAGCAGCAGCCCACTGCCGCTACAGCACCGCCCAGCGTCAAACAGGAACCGGTATGGCATCTGTTCATACAATACATAAATATACACAGTTTGTTGCCACATGCAGGTACGTATAAGTGGGTGCCCTGTTTGCAGAAGGAAAGTCGTCCAACGATTGAGCAGCAGCAAGGCGTCCGCGCTTCTCCGAGTGGCGGCCGTCCTCCGGTGCCCTCCGCTCCGCATCCAGCGTCTGCGGTGGGTCTGCAGCCTTCCCTACCTCACTCCCACCCTCACCATCACCCCGCAGCGGCTGCCGCCGCGGCCCAGAATCATCAGATGCAGCTGGCTCAAGCGCAGCAGGCGCAGTTACTGGCCGCCGCCGCCGCCGCAGGCATGAATCCGGCGGCCATGATGGCGAAATTCGGGTCGAGCGGAGCTGCGAACCCGTTCCTCGGAAACGGAGGCGGAGGGCTGAACATTCCGACGTCGACTGCTGCGCATGCGGCGGCGGCGGCGGAGGCAGCGGCAGCGGCGGCCTTGGGCGGCAATCTGCCGGCCTTACAACGCCTGAGGGCCTACGCAGAGCAGGCGCAGGCGGGCGCCACGGGTGGGCCTATGGGCCAGCTGAACCCGCATCTGCTGCAGGCGGCCCTGGTGGATCCGGCGCTGGCGCAGAAGGTGCTAATGGGCCACTTCGGAGAGGCGGAGCGGCAGCGACTGGAGATCGTGGCGCATCAGGAGCGCCAGCGCATGGAGATGGAGCAGCACAGGGAGAGCCAGCTGCGGCGGGATTTCGAGCTGGCCGCCAAGACGGCCATCGCCTCCTCCGTCGCCGCCGCAGCGCACAACGCGAACGCCCACCATCAGCCGCATTACACCTCCGCCGCTGCCTCCACCACGTCCATCACTGCGGGAACGGTGGCCGGACATTCCGCGCCATCCGCGCCCGCCCCACCTCCGCCGCAACAAACTGCCCCTCCCCCTCCACAACCCCCTCAGCCTCAACAAGCGCCTCCTCCTGCGCAGCAAGCTCCGCTGCCTGCGGCGGGTATGCATCAGGACATACAGAGGAGTTGGCAGGAGTTCCAGCAGCGTCTTGCAGCGGCCTTGGCCGGCGGAAACCCGGCCGCCTTCCCCTTGGGCTTGGCCTCGGCCGGCATGGATCAGGCGACGATGGAACGACTGTTCGCAGAGCAGTGGCTGAGGAGTGAAGAGAGGCTGATTGTCGGTAAGCACATCTTCTGGCTCTCTGCATTGCTAGAGTCACTGGTGCGCTTCAGACGTGAACTGCGAATGCGGAGGCCTGACTATGCTTCAACATGAAAAATCTCCGAGTTCGCACCGAACTCAACTCGCTCAGTTTTTCCAAACGTGCGTGTGAACAACCGAGTTTGTAATTTGGTGACGTGTGTGAGCTATTGACATTATTCGTTTCGGTTCAAAACGAAGTCTTTCCAAACTCGGAGCAAATTCGGAACACGTCTGAAGCGCACCAGTGAGTGCTTATGATCGCCGTGTACATACCGTACTACCTACATAGGTACGTACGTTGTTGCAGAGCGGCAAGCGCATCACGATCCAGCGGCGCGCATGCGTTTGGAGCAGATGATGGCGGTGGCGGCTGGGACGGCGCAGCTGCACACCCACAGTCACACGCACAGCCACACGCATCTCCACATCCACCCGTCCTCCGGCCGCAACGACCACTCCTCCTCCGCCTCCTCAGCTACAGCTCCGCAGCAGAATAGCGTCTCCGCAGCCAGCAGCATGCCGCCCATGGTCCCGCCGAGCAAACCGAGTAAGCCACTCAGAAGGGAACAGTAGTCAAAATAGATGAGGTTGCAGCCGGCTAGCTGTCATAATCAAAAGGGGAAATTGTGTGACTGAGGTCATCCGGGTGTGTAGTCAAATGGTTAAGGCGCTCAGCTGGAACTCGAGAAGTCCAGGGTTCGATTCCCTGGCACATCTGGCAAATTTTCATTCTCGATTGCAATATCTTTATCCATGGACTAACCGCTCTGCAATAAATCAGTAAGTATGTACATTGATATGGGTCTGGTGTGCTTGCAGTCTCTCAGCCGAGCGCTCCGTCGAACGCGGAGGCGTTGATGCAGTTGCACGCTGCAGCAACTGGCGCCAGTGCTGCAGGAGCCAGAGGTGGGGCTAGCGGTGGTCTGACTCTGCCGACGGTGGACGCAGCTGCAGCTGCAGCCCATCAACACCATCAGCAGCAGCAGCAGATGGCATTGGCGGCGATGGAGGCGCAGCGCTTTCAGCAGATGGCGGCCGTGAGTCTCGGTCTTCCGGCCAACGCCGACCCGCTCATCACGGAACGGTTGCTGCAGCAGCGCCAGATGGAGCTGCACCGACAGATGATGCTGGATCGCCAGACGGCCTCCTCCATCCTGCAGCAGAACGAAATGATGCGCAGACTGCAGCAGGAAGGCTTAGCAGCCGCCGCCGCTGCCTCCTCACTGCCCGGCGTCATCCGGCCTCCTCATCATTGAGATAGATAAGTGCTGTAGCTGTAATGGTGCATGCATTGAATGACTGTGCAGTGCCGCAAATTGTCAGAAAGGGAGGATGGAAGTTAGGCTTCTAGGATGAAAGTATAACTGTTTTTCAGTAGTAGGTACTCGTGTTCTGTTATACAAACGTATTCAGGGAACTACCGCAAGCAAGCTGTGATCTGGAGCCAATAAAACTCTCATATGTTGTTGTTTTCTTACGTAGAGTTGAATACACTATCGTAAACGAGAAATGGGTTGTTTTTGTGTTTCTGGGGGGCAAAGAGATGAGAGTATTGTATGGCCTTTCCTTCCACCAATTGATTTAGGGCTGGGGATGTTTGAAGGTGTATCGTCAACTGTTGTGATGACTTTTTGATCGCTTTCTGATTTATAGACTGATGACGCTTTGGGTTTAGAATGTATGTAAGCACGCGTGGATAGCGCAGTAAGGATGTGAGATAATTATGAAAGTGAGCGAATCAGCCATTTTGGGGGTTTTGCCGATCGATGTACAGAAGTACTACAGTATCTATCTGATAAATCTGAAAGAAATGATGAGTCAATTGGCTTTGAAATGTGTATTGAGCGAATGGTACCATTTTCTTTCTGTAATGCTGGAGGGTGAAGTTGCTGTCTGTGGGAGAGCGATACACATACGTACGTACTCGATCAAAGAAAATCAATATATTCATGTGGAATGGTGGTACGCATCGAATATTGGAATCAAACCACGATCACAGTTTCAATGCATGAAAAACAATTACGGCATGAAGCAAAATGGATTGCTGAGACTGAAAAGAACGATGGCTACAATAATAATATGGAACCGTTCAGTTGCGCGGGTTCATCAAGTACGTACGTACAACATGCCTCTACATGATATATCCGGTCCAGTGAGTACTACTATTCATTTTTTTGTGAGCTAGACTGTGTTAGAGAGTGCCTCTCTGGAAATGCACCTTAGGCATCTTTCCTATGGTGTAGCAGCCGTTTTCCAAACATATTGAGCCTTCCGCATTACGTTGCTGACCAGTTTGAAATTAACCCCTCCTGTAAACTGAGATATGGCTGTTGGTAGGCCCAATTTGCCCCTCATGTGCCAGCCACTTTTTTCATCGTTCGACTCCATTTTCTTCGGTGATTTCGGATTGGGGCATGCCCCTTCGATATTTTGATGAATATGCCATGATAAAGTCCAAAAAGAGGTAATTTTTGGCTAATTTTATCATTTTCGTCAATTTTTATGGTGAATATATCAAAATATCGAAGGGGCATGCCCCAATCCGAAATCAGCGAAGAAAATGGAGTCGAATGATGGTAAGAACTTTTGAAAAAAGTGGCTGGCACATGAGGGGCAAATTGGGCCTACCAACAGCCATATCTCAGCTTAGGAGGGGTTAAATTTCAAACTGGTCAGCAACGTAATGCGGAAGTCTCAATATGCTTGGAAAACAGCTGCTGGACCATAAAGAAAGGTACCTAAGGTGCATTTCCAGAGAGGCACTCTCTAACACAGTCTAGCTAGCAAAAAATGAATAGTACACAATGCGATTTGCAATACTGGATGAAATTAGAGAAGCAATGCACTTCCGGTTCCCTTCGCGTCATTCAATATTATCAATAGCCGATTGGTGCGTTCACCTCTTCGTATTTTCATCAGTTGTTTCTTCTTTCTTTGCTGCGTGCGGTTGGTTCACTTTCTGCTCTCTCCTCTGTCAGGTGTTCTTCACTCTTGTTCTCGTGACGGCCGGGGGGCGGTCGGTCCTGCTTTTTCCTGCTGGCCACACTCATCCTACGTCAAGATGGCCGAACAAAAAGGGATTGGTTGCTATCCTAGCAACTGCATCGATCTTCCTCATGGGGTCATCAAGATAGCTCAAATTGTAAGCCCTCTCATCATGCAACATGCCGCATTTACCTGAAAAACCCTGGTGTTTCCACGTATTGTTTCTGATAAGTAAATGTTGTACAGGCTTGCGGGCTCGGTGCGGCTGCCTGTGTGTTGGCGGCCTTCTGCGGGGCGGCGGGCACTCAATTCATTTGGTTCACAGCTATAGTCTCTACCCTTACCGCTGTCGTCTGTCTCATCCTCTACACCATCAACTTCTACAACTCCGTTGGACCTTCCACCCTTTGGCCAATCGTTGTACGTTCTCGTTTCCAAACTAACTGATACTATAAAACGCATCAATTTCATAAAAATATTTTCTAAACCTACAGTACTGTAGTATGAAAATACGAGATGGGCCCAAAAAGTTCGAAATGTCTACGAACAACGCGGGACCCTCGATTTCTTAGAAATTTTATGACCAAGAAATTATTGCGTTTTACTAGAATTGTCTATCGCAATACCGTTATAGGCATATGCGGCAGTTGTACGTACATACAGTGTTTCGCGGCTTTCGGAAGCCACTGGTTGTTGCTTTGCGTTTGCAGGAATTCGGCTTGTCAGTCTTCTGGGGGATCTGCCTCTTGATTAGCTGCGTCCTGTGCGCTGTGTTCGCCAAACAAGTCAGCGATTACCACAAGAGTTTTGCGCATGTCACCGTGGATCCATTATTTGGCACCGGCGCCTTCTGTAAAAAACATGCGGTGGCGGCCTACGCTGTCGGGGCGGTAAGCTTGATACCATGTACAAGACATCGCATAGCTGACAAAGAGCAAATATCACGTAGACCTACCTAACGATCCTCAGCCCTATAACTTCCGTAGAGTAGATAGATATCAAGCTGAAATTTTCTCCCCAGAAACCAGATTCCAAATTCCAGATAGGAATGTAATTACAAGCTTGCAAATTTGTGACCACCTTTTTCAACATTTTGAAATCGGTGTGGTGCCGCTTTTCACCTCGACAGCTCCTTGAAGGCTGTTATGGGCGGTAAATCGCCTGTATTTTTGAATCCGTGTTCTGGACCGTGATGACGTTCAGCCATTGTTGTTCCGCAATGTTTCCATGTTGGACGAGCTGCTTGACCATGCTCAGCAGAAGATTTTAAATCCCAAAACCACGCTCAGTGCGGAAAATGCGAAAACAGGGTCCAACATTTCCAAGCCTGTAGTTTCATCCCTAGTTGACCTAAGTATCTATCTGGCTCAAATTTTGCCGTAACAATGGTATATTCACTCACTCTCACTCAATTGAATTTTGTGTAAATTTAGGTTGGACACCCTGTATGTTGGGCTTCGCCCACGTTTAGTTTTTGTTTACGCTTTTTCGCAATATTCCTTCATTGTTTTGTTTGACCTTAGAACACTTGCGGAGTATCTTACAATATGTGCTTCATGTTGCCAGGTGTTCTGCGCCGCTGCACTCGGCTGCTGGGCATTCAACGCGTTCCTGTACTTCAGAAAGTGGTGGAGCGGCAGGACGGCGGGAAACCAGGGGCATATGGTCCAAGGCGGCATAGCCAACGCTGAACCTTCCGCTGACGGCGGCATCCAAACCGGGGTCAACGCTGAACCTTCCACTGACGGCGGCATCCAAACCGGGGTAAACGCTGAACCTTCCACTGACGGCGGCACCCAAACCGGGGTCGTCAACACTGAACCTACTTACGACGGGATTGAAACGGTGGTCAACTCTGAACCTGCCCCTTACGGTGGAACCCAACCCGAGATCGTCAACGCTGAAGAACCTGCCCCTGAAGGTGGAACCCAACCCGGGGTCGTCAACACTGAACCTGCCCCTGACGGCGGCATCCAAACCGAGGTCGTCAACGCTAAACCTACCCCTGCTTACCGCGTCGGAATCAACGCTAGACCTACCCCTTCCTACGTCGGATACCAACAAACCGGGGCCGCCAACGCTCAACCGCAACCTCCCAACTAGTATGACTGGCCGAAATGGAACAATCAACACTACTGTACATAGATTCTTTGAATGGTGGCTTGTCCTTACTCTTCTACCTTACTATACATAGCTGTGATCAATGTCTTTCCTCATACGAGTACATGAAGGGGCACAAAAGAATGAATTCTCGTAGGCTACCATACTGATGATGTTACATGTAGCATACAATGCAATGCAAGCTGGCTGGGCAGGGATGAGAGGGCGTAATGCGAATGCAAGGCACATCAGTTCAGGACTCAGGTTCCCATCCGCCTTAATCTGCTGCTGAAATGACGTAGCCGTAACTTGAGGTAACCAATATCTTTTGTTCAGGTTGGAGTTTTGAGATGAATTTTTACACACGGTTAGGCATTCTTGGGTATCTGCAGAAAGTTTCAGCGCTTTTTGGGGGCGCGCCCAGAGGCCGTCCCCATTCAAGATAGCGGTGAGGAAAAGCGCTTAGCATAGGCAGAGGTGAACGTCTGTCGGTCGGTCTGTCTGTCCACCCGAAACTATGTATGTACATATGCACTGAAGATAGAACTGTGTGTGTAACAATTCAGCTTAGAAGGCGCACGCTTGATTATAAAGCCGATTCCTTGGCGCGCGTTCAGACAAACTTTCGCGTAAGGCGGAATACATTATGATATTCTCGAGCTGTTCATAGTTATGTATGTCTACTAGCTTAGCTAAAGTAAAACCAGAGTTCTTGGGACCCACGTATTATTTATCTCGAGAACTACGCGACTTAGAGCAAAGCGGTCAAACTTCCACGGATAACTTTAGCTCGCCTCTCCAATAAAAAAAACCGTTTGATTCTATCTGCTCTCAGTGTCGAGATCTCGCCGATTTCCTTCAGCACTGAAATCGTGTCACCATTTGGCAGACGCTAAACCACGCAAACCACGACACCCCACGACCCTGTACGCCCGATGCCCATTTTTATTGTTTTCATCATGTATGCATATTTCTACCACTTTTGATTTTTCGGGCGTTTGCGAGGTTTAGAATTGCCCAATGGTCCACGCCCAATTTGCCGATTTTAGTACTGAAGGAAATCGGCGATATCTCGACACTGAGAGCAGATAGAATCAAACGGTTTTTTTATTGGAGAGGCGAGCTAAAGTTATCCGTGGAAGTTTGACCACTTTGCTCTACGTCGCGTAGTTCTCGAGATAAATAATACGTGGGTCCCAAGAACTCTGGTTTTACTATACGTATTACACATCATATGCTACATAAAGGCTTCCTATGCGCCTGGTATGCTGTGCTACGTACGTACGTACGTACTGTAAATGCTTCCAAGTACATACAAGCTCGACGGGCGCCACGCCACCAGCTTTGCATGCAATGCAACGGAGGACTTTTTTATTTAGGTCAAAAGCACGTAATGTGTCAAGAAATGTCTGCAATGAACACACAATTCGAGTCAATCATATTGTATAGAAATGACACAACCAGTTCGTTCCCCGCGCCCCCATATATTTTCCATCTTGGAAAATATACAACAATGGTTAGCAGCAACGATGGAAAGTTATTGTGAATGGCGGAGCCAGCTCTTGGCACAAATGGGCAGAAGGCTTTTTGGGTGGCCTTGTTATCTATAGTGGTTCCCAAGTTATAACCCCAATAAACGACATGATATCCAAAGGAAACGCCCTGTACTCACAATGCGTTTTGCAATACTGGATGATATTAGAGAAGCAATGTACTTCCGGTTCCGTTCGCTTCATTCAATATTATCAATAGCCGATTGGTGCATCCACCTCTTCGTGTTTTCATCAGTTGTTTCTTCTTTCTTTGCTGCGTGCGTTCGGTTCACTTCTTCTGCTCTCTCCTCTGCCAGCTCGTCAGGTGTTCTTCACTCTTGTTCTCGTGACGGCCGGGGGGCGGTCGGTCCTGCTTTTTCCTGCTGGCCACACTCATCCTACGTCAAGATGCCCGAACAAAAAGGGATTGGTTGTAATCCTCGCTCCTGCATCGAACTTCCTCATGGGGTCATTAAGATAGCTCAAATTGTAAGCCCTCTCATGCAACATGCCGCATTTAAAAACCCTGGTATTTCCACGTCTTGTTTCTGCTAAGTAAATGTAGTACAGGCTTGCGGAATAGCTGCGGCCGTCTGTGTGTTGGTGGCCTTTTGCCCGTGGGGGGGTTCTGGATTCATTTGGTTCACAGCTGTGGTCTCTGCCCTTACGGCTGGCGTCTGTCTCATCCTGCACACCATCAACTTCTACAACTCCATTGGACCTCCCACCATTTGGCCAATTGTTGTACGTTCTCGTTTACAAACTAACTGATACTATAAAACGCATCAATGTCATTTCGTCCATGAAAAATCCAATTCAATCGATGTAAGTCGGTGGGTTTGGACTTGCATGATCGTTTAGTATGGGAATTTTGTGGTCATGCAAGTCCACGAATTAGCCTTTAAGCTGAAATTATCGTACGGACTCGCATGAACGGGCAAATTTGAACACGAAATGTTCAAGTAGCGCAAACGGTGCATGTTGTCTTTGGAACGGAGTCGCTCACGCCGAGCGTCGGAACGGAGGGAAAAGCCGGGAATAATTATTATGGTTGCTGAAACAAGTGCATAACATCCTGCATTTACTGTATTATCATCAGGAACTATAAAAGTATGGAAGCTGACAGTTGACCAGATCTTTGGCATTAGAGTATGCAGTGTGGGTTACCGTATTTTTGGGTGTATATCCCCCAGTGTACCTATAACCCCCATTGTCAAAAAAATAAATTTTGTCCTGGTGTATAACCCCCATGAACTGGAAGGTACCTAACTTACCTATGTAAGCAAGTCATAAGCTAGCTATAGCTACTCCTACACCATGCTACTATGCCTATAAGATTAGCTGATCATGTCTTATACTGGAATAACCCTGTTTTAACCACGATTATGCCCTAAAACACCGTACTTTTGACCTCAAAAACATGCCTCTACACGCCACTCACAAACAAAAATTTTGTCCCATGTATATCCCCCCAGTGTATACAGTATCCCCCAGTGTATATCCCCCTCCAGTGTATAACCTCCCATCACACCTCTCGATTTTTGTTTTCCCCATGGGACAATACACTATGCATTGCAGTGAAGTATATGCACTGCAGTGAAGTAGAATGATGTAAAAAAAGTTTATGTATCATGTAAAAACAGAGGACGTTTTACGTATACATGCAATAATTTTCTATGAAATATTTTACGTGAAACACTTTTATGAAATTTTACGTGAAATATTTGTTAATAAAATTTTACGTGAAATATGTTTTAATGAAATTTTACGTGAAATATTTTTTAATGAAATTTTACGTGAAATATGTTTTAAAAATTTTACGTGAAAGATTTTGGGTCAGAAGTGCAATTGAAAATAGCTCACAAATCAGGGAGCATCTTCTGTGACCAGAGTTGTTACCCTAAAGCAGCTGACGCATTGAGTATTTACAATAGTGCATCTGAACTTGAAGTATCAACCTGAAAGATAGTTTGATTCGCCTTGAAATGATGAACATTTTGGACCCCATATTGTCATTCCCCTTTTCCCATTCCCGCAATAACCCACACCCCCAATGCCGAAAATCTGGAATCTGGTCAAGTTCCCTCTCCTGCTTGGGAACCATAATTATTCCCGGCTTTTCCCTCCGTTCCGACCCTCGGCGTGAGCGACTCCGTTCCAAAGACAACATGCACCGTTTGCGCTACTTGAACATTTCGTGTTCAAATTTGCCCGTTCATGCAAGTCCGAACGATAATTCCAGCTTAACGGCTAATTCGTGGACTTGCATGACCACAAAATTCCCATACTAAACGATCATGCAAGTCCACACCCACCGACTACATCGATTGAATACAGTACTGTAGTATGAAATATGGGATGGACAAAGCGGGGCCCTTGATTTTTTTCGAAATTTTATGACCAAGAAATTATTACGTTTTACGGAATTGTTTATCGTGGCGTAATGCCGTAATAGGCATATGTGGCAGTTGTACAAGTAATGCTGTTACGGCTTACGCAAGCCCACATGGTTGTTGCTTTGCTTTTACAGGAATTCGGCTTGTCAGTCTTCTGGGGGGTCTGCAACTTGATAAGCTGCATCCTGTGCGCTGTGTTCGCCAAAAATTCTAGCGATTTCCACGCTATCTACGGCTACACCTGGTGGTGCAGGAAAAGTGCGGTGGCGGCCTACGCTGTCGGGGCGGTAAGCTTCATACTACAAATAATACATCGCATATAGCTGACAAAGCCAAAATATTGTGATGACCGCAATAATTTCTTCTCTATTGTTTTGTTTGGCCTTATCTTATGTGCTTAATGTTGCCAGGTGTTCTGCCTGGCTGCAATCGGCTGCTGGGCTTTCAACGCGTTCCTGTACTTCGGAAAGTGGAACGTCGTGCCGGCGGGAAACCAGGGACATATTATCCAAGGCGGCATAGCCAACGCTGAGCCTTCTACTGACGGCGGGATCCAAAGCGGGGTCGTCAACGCTGAACCTGCCCCTTACGGTGGATCCCAACCCGGGGTCGTCAACGCTACGCCTATGCCTTCTTACGCCGGATACCAACAAACCGGGGTCGTCAACGCTCAACCGCAACCTCACTACTAGTACGACTGGCCGAATCAATGGAACAACCTACTGTACTGTCCTTAGTACTCTTCCACCTTACTATACTAATACTACATAGCTGTGATCAATGTCTTTCCTTGTACGAGTAAATGAATGGGCACAGAAGAATGAATGAATGCTTCGTTATACTTGTATACTGATGATAATGTACTGTACATAGCATACAATGCAGGCTGGCTAAACAAGGATGAGAGGGCGTAATGCGAATTCAATGCACATCAGTTAGGTTCCCATCCACCTTGTTGAATGAATCTGCTGCTGGAATGAAGTAGCCGCTTCTCAATCAGTTTATTACTATTTGTTTCTTCCTTGCTTTCATTTTGCTTCCCAGTCGTTTCACCTTTTTTAGCCAGCTCGCCTTGTTCTTCCTTTTTATCATTTTTCTTTTCGCGGCGGCTGTGAGCCAGTCGGTCGTGCCTCCTTCTGGCTGACCGTTCTCAAATCTCAACCTGCGTTCCAAGATGCCCGAAAAACGGGTGATTTCCTTCAATCCGCGCTCCTGCATCGCTGTTCCTCATGGAGTTATCAAGATAGCTGAAGTTGTAAGCGGCCATGCCATAAGTTAAGGCACTATATAATTGGTCACTTATAAATAATATGGTAATAGCAAGACTACATAAGGGAAGAGAGACTAAGCCAGCTATAGTATTGGCGTCGTGTTCCATGCTACGGCCGTTTTGGTCCGGGGGCCCCCGTAGATCGATGTAAAATAGAGAAAGGGGCCTCCGATCGGGGGCCCCGTCTGTGAAAAAAGAAAATAAGGGAAACGAAGAGAAAGTTCGAGAAGGAAAAAAAGAAAGACATCTCAACTTTTGCATGCATTTTATAGGGGCCCCCGATCGGGGGCCCGGGCCCCCGATTGGGACCAAAACGGACCAAAACGATTGGGAACACGAAGTCAATACTAGCTGGCATAGTCTCTCTCTCTTATGTAGTCTTGGTAATAGTAAGGGCGCAACCAAATAAATACAATACCCGACCCAACTGTAAATTTGTATATAGCAATGTTTAGAAAAGCTGTTCGACTCCGATGTACCCGCCATCTGATATTTCTCGCCTACCCCATGCTAAACTATGTATGTAATGTACACACACACACACACAACATTACAGTGTATGTGAAAACCCATTGCAGGCTTGTGGGATCGCTGTGATCATATGCCTGGTGGTGGTGTCCAGTGAATGGTGCAGACGCTCGGGCACCGGATTCATTTGGTTCACAGCGCTGAGCGCTACTCTATCCGCGATCATCTGTCTCGTCTTCCTCAGTATCAACCTCTACGAAAACGCCGGACGCGTCAGCCTCTGGCCACTTGCTGTATGTACGTTGCGTTTATGTACCACCGGTGCATAAAAAATGTGAACATACAAAGAGGTTATGCCTACTATTTATTTTTTTACAAGGTACACTACGTTGTAGAGTGCTTCTTTGGAAATGTACCTTGGACACCTTTTTTTATGGTCCAGCAGCCGTTT
The DNA here is from genome assembly GCA_030247985.1 of Epsilonema sp. ZAB3_2. Classification (NCBI taxonomy): domain Eukaryota; kingdom Metazoa; phylum Nematoda; class Chromadorea; order Desmodorida; family Epsilonematidae; genus Epsilonema; species Epsilonema sp. ZAB3_2. The sequence goes on along the minus strand of JASAMW010005729.1, from coordinate 73,719 downwards.
TCCAAACCTATTGCGCCTTCCGCATTACGTTGCTGACCAGTTTAAAATTTAACCCCTCCTGTATACTGAGATGTGGCTGCTGGTAGGCCCAAATTGCCCCTCACGTGCCCGCCACTTTTTTCAAAAGTTCTTACCATCATTCTACTCCATTTTCTTCACAGATTTCGAATTGGGGCATGCCCCTTCGATATTTTGATGAATATGCCATGATATAGTCAAAAAAGAGGTGATTTTGGCAAATTTGATCATTTTCGTCAATTTTTGTGGTGTACTTATCAAAATATCGAAGGGGCATGCCCCAATTCGAAATCTGTGAAGAAAATGGAGTGGAATGATGGTAAAAACTTTTGAAAAAAAGTGGCGGGCACGTGAGGGGCAATTTGGGCCTACCAGCAGCCATATCTCAGCATACAGGAGGGGTTAAATTTTAAACTGGTCAGCAACGTAATGCGGAAGTCTCAATATGTTTGGAAAACGGCTGCTGGACCATAAAAAAGGTGTCCAAGGTGCATTTCCAAAGAAGCACTCTACAACGTAGTGTACCTTGTAAAAAAATAGATAGTAGGCAGGGCAGGGGCGATAAAAAAATTAAAAGAGGCAGGGCATTACAAAACAGGCCTGATTGACACTGATAGCCTACTCCGAATCGTGATTCTAGATAGACTCGCCGAATGGGTTTGTAGATCTCACCTCTGTTTTGTGATGGACCTACCGTACACAGCGGTCAACGCCGCTGTACAAATGTGGCGAAAGCGTGGACACTTTCTAAATAAGTGAACCATTTTAGCGCCAAAGTACGTTCCACTTATTTAGAAGATGTCCACTAGGGTCACACACATACGTACATTATTATACATAATTATGTTTGTCAACCATAAATAATCGCCTGCCTCACGGACGTCATGTCATGTCATGCCTTACTCGAGCCTCATGTGCTTTACGTTTGCAGAAATCGGTATATTTTATAGGAATTCGCTTTCGCAATTTTCTGGACGATCTGTTACTTCATTTCCTTCATCGTGGCCGCTGTGTTCGCCAGCCAAACTAGTGGCGACCTAAAAACTCTCAAGGAACACAATAAGCAACACCCGACCCCGACATCACCGCCAAAACCAAATCTCTGTCCAAACACCGTGGCATCCTACGCGGTCATGTCGGTAAACTTTACTCTTCTTCACTTCGATTCGAACACACAAATCGCATAGCTGAGAAACGTACAATTACGATGACTGCTGAGACGTATATACTAACGTACTATTATCAGTACTGTTTGCGTATACGCATTACTAGGTGTTCTGCTTGCTGGCGCTCGGCTGCTGGGCTTTCAATGCTTACCTGTACTTCGGAAAGTGGCGCGTCGTGATGGTGGAGAAAGAGGAGCGATACGTAGAACAAGCCCCTGACGGCGGTATCATCGAAACCAGGGTCATCACGGCTGAACCTCAACTTCGTCAAGGCAAAAGCAAGAGAAAATCACGTTAGCTACAGCAGCCACCTGGAAAAGCTACCTACGTACTGTATCTTTATCTTACCACTACTATACTAACATTGATCAATGTCTTTCCATGAGAATAACATGAATGGGTACAAAAAATGAATGCTACTTGCTCTGCAGATCATCACAAAGATAAAAATGTTACATCTCCAAATTTGCAACGCGCATTTATGTTCAGTTTAATCATAATCATTAACGGTTCTTAAAAGGACATGAAGAGACGCCTTCAACTTTCTTCCGACACGGTCACCGCCGCTGGCACTGTCTTTATTGTCACTGCCAAGATGGAAGGGCAAATGAATTGGCTGGCAGTGAAGCTTTCCGTTGGTATTTGACTTTTCGAGGAAACAGGCTGTCTCTTCGCTGAAAAAGTTAGTAGACAGCTTCGTGTTGTGAAAATAAGTTCCAATATTGGCAAAATTAGGATTTATGGATCGACCACTCTGTAGAATTCTCACTCTGCAATTACATATCGGGGAATTAGGTAGCCCGTGCGGGTCATGTTGGTCAACAAAGCATATAACATATAACTAGTCAATATGACAATGCAAGAGAAAAAGCCACTCGCCATTGCAAAAAGCATAAAGCCAGGATTCCAGAACGCAATGGGGTACAGTTGCCATTCACTATAAATTTATTCCTCTTGCGCGTGCAGGACAAAAGAACAGAAAGCGAGGTCAAAGGGACCGTCATTGCTTCTTACATCTTGATTGGCGATGGCGGGCGGTGCGTATGTTCGGATGATGGAAGCTCGACTGCTCTTCGTCTGGCTGAGTTTCGGATTGTATTCCAGAGCCACGCGAAGCTTGTCGTTCTCCTTGTTGTCGCGCCAGAGGAACTGAACGAAGATGCGACTGTGGAAGGGTGCGAAATGCTTCTCCAAGATCGGACACACCAAACTGACGATCCGGTGAAAGCTCGGACATGTCCGCCAGTGGAAAAAGTAACGACACACTCGGAACACTACAATATGTAGGGTACTGTGGGGTAAACCCGGACACGTGTATCTCATCAACCATACGACAGATTGAGACCAGTATTCTACCATTCGATTCCTTGACCTCTCCTCTTTCAAATGAGCTACCGTGTTCATCATTTGCTGAAGCGGCAAGTTCAGAAAAGCTTACGTGTCCGGGTTTACCCCGTGTCCGGGTTTACCCCATAATAGTACCATACAGTGCAAACTGCCGCGTTGAACGCAAATCGGAACACGCTAATCTCATTTGATGCTGCATAATCTGTGGCGGTGTGTTTCGACCAACGAACCCCGTATTGACCAACGCTCACCTTTTTCTAATGGCACAGCGGTTTCCTTGAAACTCTGCCCAGTATTTGACCTGATGCGGGCGCTGACTACCTTTCCCTTGATCATGACGATGTGAACGCGATGAAAGACTTTCAGATCGACGGAATAGTAGAAGCGAACGGGACGGCCAGTGGGTCGCCACCACTCCTCGTCCTCTGTGATCGCCGAAACTTCAACACTGGAACCGTCCAGCACGAAACAGTAGTTGTCCGTCACCATTGTCGGCGGAATTTTACTCACGTATTTCACCGGACAGGACACCGCCTGCTTTACCGCCTGAAGTACATACTGTACAGTACATACGGTTGCTATTGTGTAGGATATTAGGATTGTTGCGGAATATAATCGGCGTATTGGATGGACCGCATCACCAGCCTAGCTTCACTTGGGAAGATTTTTTGCAAAATGATTTTTCTTTTTACGTACGTACTACCAAGGAGCTCCTTGGTACTACGTCAGATTTTCAATTTCTTTACTATCCAGCTGCATGTAATAAACGCTGAGTAATGCGTAATTCCTAGTCAGTCAGTGTGCGTAGTTGTGTAGTGTACCTTGTCGGTGTCAACGGGGGCTGAATCCAGGCTGAAGACGGGTACATCGTGGTGATAGATTGGTTGTTCCTCTTCCTTCTCCTCCTCTTCTCGGAACTCCGGCAACAACTCCGCTGCAGCAGGAGCGAAAGAGACACGTCTGGAGCCACCTGGAGACTGGAATTTATGATCCAACTCCACCGGAAACTCGATCCAGTCTTCCGCACCATCCTCTTCCTCCTCCTCCTCCTCCACCACTTCGACAAGAGAAAGATTTGGACTGGAAAGGCAAAGATAAAGGCAAGAAAACATAAGCGTGCAGATAGTACATAGCGCGTATGGACGGTTGGTACTGTAAGTTTTTGAAACCCAACAACAAAATACTATAATTATTTTTAAATCGAGCATCGAGCCTGAGTGAACGTACTACGTACTGTACATAAAATACAGTAGAATACCAACAAAAACAAGTACGAACGTTCAAGCACGTAAGTACATACATACCTATTAGGTTCTACCATGACTACACCTGACCAATGGGAACAGTGTTAGTATATATTATCTCGCTAAGCGATGCCCGCTAATTTGCAATTCAACTAGACCATAAAGAAAAACGAGCAGTATTATTGGACAGTGGACACTGCTGGTCCTGCTCCTACGACAATATTAAAAAAACAAGAGATCAGGTCTGTGGAAAAATTCTGCTCTCATCAGTGAGTGTTTGATATGTTTGGCCAAAGCAGAAGATGAAGCGCCTCGATATAAAACTTTTCTACTTTTCGTCACTTTTCTGATGGACGGACACGCAGTAGAGCAGAGGGGTACCGTGCCGAGTTATTTTCCAGTTTTGGCAGAAAACACCCTTTTTCTTGTGGCAGGATCCGCATATTTTAGCAGCTTCTGCTTATCCGGGTCGAATTCTTTCGCAACTCGTCTCTTGTCCGCCTCCTTGGCGTTACGCCACAGGTACTGTACAAAGAAGCGCTTTTTAAAGACCACGTCCGGCCGCGTTTCGTCTGCCGCAGCGATCAGCGTTACTATGCGATGGAAGGAGGTGCAGGTTTTCCAGAAGCTGTAGAAGCGGACTACTTTGTAACAGTGCTCCAGAGGCAGATCGACACCTTCCTTCACGCCTGGGGGCGGTTCGTTGCTGAACGTTTGCACCATGGACCCGCGCCTAGAGCCCGAACCACTCGGACCTGACATGGACGCCTGTCTGGGACTTTGAGGCATGGCATGACCCTCTGGATCCAAGGAGGACTGTTGATTGAGCAAATTGCCGCCGCCTCCGCTCATCTTCGAAGTGGGAAAGCGAGCGGCCAGTACCTTGCCTTTGGCCTCGATCGTGTTGACTTTGTAGAACTGCTTCAGGTTGTCCGAGTAGTAATACTTGGTGGGTCGACTGGTGTGTCGCCAGAGTTGGGAGTCGCCCATGATGTCGGACATGTCCACCTTTTCTCCGTTGACGATGAAGCAGTAGTTGTCGGGAACGACGACCGGCGGCGTGGTCTCGCTCATCATCTGCTCCGGACAGTTCATCAGCGACTCCACCACCGACTCAGTTTTCACCGTTTGGTGATGCACGGAGTGCACCGGGAGGCTCTCGTGATAGATGAGTGGCTCGTCCTTGCTCTCCACGATGTCCATGGCGCTGACGCCGCTGTCGCTGGTGATCTCGAAAGCACCGAAATCCAACTCCGACTCGCCCGGAGAGTTGAGTACACTGGAAGGAAAATCAGACTCCAAGTCCATCGGGCTGAAACACACCAGTAGCATCCAAGCAATAAAGGGTGGCGGGGCCATGTGCATACCACATACATACAGTAGGTACAGAGCTTGCAGACACACGCACTACACTGAATGATCGAAGGATAGGATAGAGCCGGCATGCCATACTAAATTAGTACATAGTTTCCTGTGAATCCTGTACATTGCCGCCTACGCTTCCAAAGCTAAGCATAAGTCGACAAGTCGCCTTGGGACAGAAGTGGGTAATGAAACAAATGAAGCTGCCAGCTGCGAAAGAGTCGGGATCAAAGAAGTAGCTAATGCACTACTCACCTACTACGTGTACAGTCAGTGGAATTTCCACCATAACAACATGCATTGTTGGCAGATTGAAACACAGCAAGCTCATGCATGAGAAAGTGGCAAGCGTGCCATGCGAAGTCAAAGATTACATATCCAGAGTTGCGAGTCGAGATCACAAGAAACCGAAGTGCAATGCAATACCCTTATTCGGCAATACACACGGGTGACAAATTCGCAAAAATACAAAACACAGAGAAGAAAGAGCCAAGAGCGGCAACAAATCAAGATTGTAAAAAATTATCAGTCGTTTGCTGAATAAAAAAGACAGTGCAAAAAATGCAAAAACATTGCAGAAGGCCCCCTCCCCGACGTGTATGCCTGCACCAGAAGCGTTAGAAAGATAACATAAAAGAACGAAAGAAGAGTCCATTGCATGAATACCTTGAAGGAGATTCCTGAGGCGATGAGGTTTCGATGATAAGTTCTGGAGGCCTGAAAAGTCTCATAACACACACTCATAGCAGATAGAGAAGCTCGTAGAAGATATGGCCGCAGACAACAGTGACAATGCAAGCACTGCTGAGACTAATGCGTACCAATGTACACTTTACTAAACTGTCACTCAGCTCACACGACAACAAAAGAGCTTACTTCATCCAAGGCTTCTGACTTTCTTCCAGCATATCTTGGAAGGATGCCCAAAACTCCATAGAAGACAATCCGACTGGCTAAAAGCAAGACATGTGTGTTGTGACAGCTGCTAGCATTTCATAAGTCATACATACATACATACATAAGCATTTCTACGTTACATACAGTAGATACAGTGTTTACGCTAGGCGGAGGTGAAGGCAAAATTTTTCCGGGACATGACCGGGTTTTTCTTGAGGCTTTTGCTGCTTCAGCTGAAAGTAAGGCCATATGACTGTGAAAACTTTTTCACATGCGTATGTGTAACATTGTAGGGAGTTGCAGTTGGAAACAACCTGTAGCTTTGAGGTCCAATTCGGGTGGAAACTCGAACTTATAGCTGAATGGAGATGGCGACCTCTGATACAACACCCAGGCTTCATCGTACAACTGCTTCCTGTCGTAAACACTGGAAGGAGTTGGAATGGAGCAGCTCAGAGTCACATCTAGAATGGTCTGAATTTAGAATCTACTAGAATTTTCTGAAAGTCGAAAAACGCGTTCTCTGAACTGTATGACTGACCAGGGCCAGACACGCTCCAGGAGGATGCTCTCGGATTTGTGGCTTTGTTGAGCCAAGCATCGTACATCCTTTGTCGCTGGTAATAGCTCGGTGGTGTGGCAATTGGGGAAGGCACAGGAGTTGGTCTACAAGCAAATTACAAAGTACGTATTGCAACGTTGAAAGGGATATCAACGACACACAAAATGGGTCTATATGTATGTAGTACATGTTCAGAATTCGGCCTTACTTACTCTTTTTCAAATATGTATTCGTTGTCCACTTCTGGCCAGCTACCCTTCCAATCTTCAGGCGATGGACTGCAATCATGTTATTCAACTTTTCGACGTACGCACAAGGTTACGTATACAGCGTACAGTACAACAGTACATACATAACATACAGGGTGGTTTTTTTCTCCTATACGATTTTGATTGCCATTTTCAACAGGGCGTTTGCCATTTACTTCGTAAAAATTTCGAGTAAAAACTCTGCACTGGTTGTGAGAAATACAGCGGAGAACACGAAGTCACAATTTTCCAATATTTTCACCATAATTTTCCACTACTGCTCAATTCTTCCATAAAATTTTCGGAAAACGTGACAAATGGCAATACCGTATTTTTGGGTGTATATCCCCCCCCATTGTATATCCCCCCAGTGTATAACCCCCCATTGGCAAAACATAAATTTTGCCCAGTGTATATCCCCCCTGGTGTATAACCCCCCATGTACTGGAAGGTACCTAGCCTACCTATGTAAGCTCGTCATAAGCTAGCTATAGCTACTCCTACACCAAGCTACTAGGCCTACAAGCTTAGCTGAGCATGTCTTGTACTAGAATAACCCTGTTTTGACCGCGATTATGCCCTAAAACACTTACTTTTGACCTCAAAAACATGCCTCTACACACCTCTCAAAAACATAAATTTTGTCCCATGTTTATCCCCCCCCCCCCCCCCAGTGTATATCCCCCCCCCAGTGTATAACCCCCCATCAGACCTCTCGATTTTTGTATAGCCCCATGGGGCTATACACCCAAAAATACGGTACTGCAAACATTTTTTCGAATGGTAAGCGGCTTTATAAACCCTTTCCGTCTTTGCACCCCCAGAAAGAATGTCGGGAGTCATCAAATCTGGTGATTGTGGCTTATCAGCTGAAGATGCAGCACTGATGAGGCATGAGCAGCACTATTGAGAAATGAGACAATCTCCAAGCAATGCCACCAACCCTGTCAATGTTTTTTGGCTGTTTAGGTTCCATATTGCTGAGACTATTTTGTCCGCTTAGAAAAGAGCATTGGGCTCCAAAAAGACGCTTCCAGTCAATTTGCAGCAAAAAATGCATTGAAAAAGCTTGAAATTGTAGGTTTCAAAGGAAGGGGGTAATTCTCACTACCGGTGCAGCATTTTAAGTCGAAATTTTTACCAAGTAAATGGCAAACACTCGGGAATATGTGGGCAAAATTTGAGCAAAATCGATGCAGTGTAACCTGTTGAAATTGGCAGTCAAAATCGTATAGGAGAAAAAACCACCCTGTACGTTGGCTCTGGTTCCAGTTGTCTCTCCAGGAACATATTGAGAAGCTCTCGATCTTGTCCTGCCATGGCCAGCTGCTGCTCCAGAATCTTCTTTCGTCTGAGCAGCTGCAGAAGATCTGCGCCGCGGAACTTCCGCCCGAAATAGTGAATCTTCTGAATGTATTGGATCCCCACCAGATCAATGCACATCGTCGTCACCGACAGGCCAACACCAATGTACAGCAACATCAGCAATATGTACCTGCAAAACGGTTAGGTATAAAGGTATGTACCTACACGTGCTGCGTATGTATGTAGTCCAGTGATACTAAGTAATATTCCCAGTTGACCAGAGTGCCCCAATTACCCCCCCCCCCCCCCCGGCCGAAATTTCCCCGCAGGCCGCACTATCATTGGTGTGTGAGATGAAATTACTAAATTACTGATGCTTTTCAGGCACTAAATCTCCGAATCCGACAGTGGTGAGCGTGATGAAGCAGAAGTAGAAGCTGTCCACATATGACCATTCCTCCATCAGACAGAAGAGCACAGCACCGAAGGCGATGTAGACCAAGAGAATAGCGAATACCAGAGCCACCGGCACCTCAGGCTTCTCCATCATCATATCTTCAAAAGGATCCACTTCCTCCTCCTCCTCCTCTTCGTCCTGCTCCTCCTTCCCCTCGGCTGCCGATTCGTCTCCTGTTCCTGCAGTAACTCCTCTCTCCACTTCGTCCATCTGTAAGGCTGGATCTCTGCTGCTGCGCCCTGGCAGCTGTCTCTTCAGTCTTTGTCGCCACAGCCGCCTGAGCCACTTGTGCAGCTGCTGCAGTTTGGTGTGCAACCAGATGGTGCACTCTGACAAAAATTTGCCCAAATCACCGATGGTGATGATGGCCAGCGGAGCACCGAGAAGAGCGAAAAACACGCAGATCACGCGACCGGTGGAAGTCACCGGAACTATATTACCGTAGCCTAAAAATACATGAATTTTCCTGTATGACAAGCTGCAGGCCATAGTTATTCAAGCGTCTGTCTATTAGTAGGCGTCTAGGCAATACATAATAATACGGAGGTAGGTTTTAGCGGCGCAAACACCTACATGCACATGACTTCGTATTGCCAGAACGGGGGGGGGGGCATGGGCATACCAATTAAGAGATTTGAGGACAAGAGAAGAAATTTGAAAAATTGGGCAGCCAGTGCGTGAGTCGAACACGCAGCGCCGAACGGGATTACGCCCCTCTTAGAGCACGTCCCATCTGACCGCACAGCTCAATTTCTCAATCTCCCCTGTTGTACCTCCTCGCTGGGCTTGTGCTCCCCTGTTGTACCTCCTCGCTTGGCTTCGACTCACGCACTGGCTGCCCAATTTTTCAAATTTCTTCTCTTGTCCTCAAATCTCTTAATGGAGTACCCGCCGCGCTAAGGACTGTTCCATCTTGTCCTGCGTAATCAGTGGGCATACCAATGGTAGCCATGGTGGTGGCAGCGAAGAAAACGGCGCTGGTGGCCGTCCACTCCTTCTGCAACTGTGGCAGTAGAAGGCTGACGTTAGCAGCAGCGCCGACTGCCGGCACGTCCGAGTATCGCACGTACTTCTCCTCAAAGGCGCCGTAGATACGGACGGTGAAGTTGTGGAGCAGGCTCTCCGCTGCCCCCGTCCACGCCTGTCGCCGTCCCCCGTCCGACTTTCTCTGCCACAACTGCTCCACAAGCTCCTCACGAAGCCTGATGATCTTCTGGATCCCTTCCGATCGCACCTATGTACATAATGTACGGAAAACGGAGTGAAAAGCATGCAAATGCAGTAGGGTGTGTACTGTAGGCCTACAGTACGTTACGTACAGTAGGTAGGTCAGAATGATTGAGTTACAATGAGAACCCCCAGTGGTTTACCTCATCTTCATGCGGCGATTCCACCAAGTAAAAGATGAGACCTCCGAATGCAGCATAGATGGCGACCACCAGCACCAATGCCACGTGAGGAATAACCAACTTGACATACTGCAAATATTTTTCTGGTCCTGTTGGAAGCATTATGACAAAACAGCACTTCAGTTCAGGTAGGGTAGGGTAGAGTAGGTAGGGTAGGGTTTCCTTGACTTCGACTTCTATAGCACCATGTAATATTCATTGTATTACATGAGTTTTATACGGATGTGCCATCACATAGTATGTGTTTATGTAAGCTGAAGGAACAAAGAGTCGATAAATCCCAGCTGTCATGACCGTAATTTTTGTAAAAAATATGACTGGCCCATACGAGGAGTTAGTAGTCATCTTGGGAGCTTCAAAGTATATTGTACATAAAATCGAATAAGCTCCAGAAGGAGGGTGTTCTCAAGAAAAACGACTGATGTTTTATCACAAAAGGCGAGGGTTTATAGAAAAGAAGCTTTGCGAGAAAAACTCCGCACACCGATATGGGGAGATGCACCCGAGAGCCTGGATTAATCAAAATAGGGATACCCGCATTCCACATTCTTTTGCCTCGTACCTTGAAAGGCAGATCGTCAAGTACGTATTATGCAACCATGTGTTGGATATCGAAAACATACGGCAGATGCCACCAAGAATTAAGAGACGTTTTCTGTAAGGATTGAGAGTAGCCTGTAGTATAGGCGGAAGGGGGGTACTTTTTGTGAATCGAGATAATATGCCTATCGGATTCCCCATCAAAAACTGCATATGTTGATGAAGTTTTAGGAAAAAATTTTTTCAGGCATCATCGAGATATTCAAGGGTAAAGGTGGGCAGGTCGCATTTTTGCCGTTTTTCAACGTTTTTAGCCATATTTCAGCAACCGCAGGGCTTAGAGGGCTACAATTTGGTACACACATACGTCCCATAGGGACCCAAGTCTGGACCAATTTTGAGCCCAATCGGCCACCTGTGTGGCGAGATATAGCGTCACAAAGTGCATTTCTGTATATTTTGCACCTGTTGCAAATTTAGTTTTTTGAATACCACGGCGCGAATACATGCCCTGCACGGGGTAAAATTTTGACAGCAAGTAGAGAAGGGTTAGGCCTAAAAACTTTAGTACTACCGCAAAAAATCTCTATAATTGGAATTGGGACTACAGTCCTCTAGAATAGTGAAAAATACAGCAAAAATTTTCCCGCCTTTTTTATTTTTCAAGATAAATGAGCAATACCACTGAAACTTTTTCCTCGTAAGTAGCCTATCTTATGTAGAATTTGATGTAGATTTCAAAAATAACATTGTTTTTCCCAAAAAATTTAACCCCTAGCATATAATTTTGCAAAAGTAGTATATTTTTGTGAATTTTGGGTAAGGGTTAAATTTTTTGGGAAAAACAATTTTAGTTTTGAAATCTACATCAAATTCTACATAAGATAGGCTACTTACGAGGAAAAAGTTTCAGTGGTATTGCTCATTTATCTTGAAAAATAAAAAAGGCGGGAAAATTTTTGCTGTATTTTTCACTATTCGAGAGGACTGTAGTCCCAATTCCAATTATAGAGATTTTTTGCGGTAGTACTAAAGTTTTTAGGCCTAACCCTTCTCTACTTGCTGTCAAAATTTTACCCCGTGCAGGGCATGTATTCGCGCCGTGGTATTCAAAAAACTAAATTTGCAACAGGTGCAAAATATACAGAAATGCACTTTGTGACGCTATATCTCGCCACACAGGTGGCCGATTGGGCTCAAAATTGGTCCAGACTTGGGTCCCTATGGGACGTATGTGTGTACCAAATTGTAGCCCTCTAAGCCCTGCGGTTGCTGAAATATGGCTAAAAACGTTGAAAAACGGCAAAAATGGGACCTGCCCATCTTTACCCATTGAATATCTCGATGATGCCTGAAAAAATTTTTTCCTAAAACTTCATCTACATATGCAGTTTTTGATGGGGAATCCGATAGGCATATTATCTCGATTTACAAAAAGTACCCCCCTTCCACGTACTATGCAACCGCTACAGAAAACCTTTCTTAAAGAGTAGAAGCTTGCAGACAACACTGCATGTACATATGGATGGAAAAGGCAATTTTGCTTCAAGCAGCACAACGTTTCGTTTACGTCATACAGACAGGGGTACAGAGGGGTTGCTCTCTGATAAGTGATAGTAGTCCCAAACCTTGAATCCTCGCAAAACGGAGTCTGTTTCTGAGGTCTATAATTATCATGATAAGAAAATGATAACCAGTTACATCCAGGAATGTCTTTTCCTCGTCGGATTCCTCATCTTCCTCTCCTTCATCCCGATCGTGTTGTTTCTCCTTGTCAAGTAAACCCTCGATCTCATTCAGATTGACATCAACATCTGGATCGCCCATTACTCAGCTGGTATCCAGCTAAAATGTGAAACAAACAGTGCATATCACTTTTCATAAAATTGGTGTGCTACTAAGTATTTTGTTATGGGCGAAGCCCTTTCAGAACAATAAACAGCAAGTCGCCGGTCACATTATTTCATTGCTCAAAACAAGTATGTAGTACGTAATTTCTTTAGATTTTCGGTGGATGTTGAGCTATGTATTGGGGGAATGAGTCTTCTACGGGTACTATCGGTACTTACCGCACGCATTGCTACTCAGCTGCTGCTAAACTTTGACAAAAGTCCTATACTGTTGTCTGTGCGCGGGAAATGAAATGCATGATTAGCTCCAGGAAAACTATTCAGGAAATTGGAGGAACTGATCAAATTGAGAAGAAGCCCAGCCACCGACATAAGATAGGACTAATGAGACCCGGGCGACACACGGACTGAAATCTGAAAACTATGCGCAGTACGTACTGTACGTAGTATGTACGTACAATATTTTTCTATCCCGTGCATACTGTAGCACACAATGTACGCAAAAGCATGCAACCACCAGCAGCTTTTGGTCGAAACCAAAACGATGACTTTTTAGGAGAGGCGGAGCAACACGACGCGTGCTTCAAGAAGACAAGCGAACAACTCCACAGTAGTAGCGTTTCTTATCCTGGCTCGATAAAAATCCCCAGAAACTTTTTGGCACTAATAAAAATGGTGCTGCAACTGATGAAGAGATGGACAGAATTGCAACGTATGTACGTGGCATACCAGCAAAAGTTGTCCTTGTCACTGCCAGCAGCTTTTTGACAGATTTGCTTGCCTTTTCAATTGGGAACATCTGCGTAGCCCAGAGAAAATACGCAGGACGTATTCGACGATCCATGTCCATGGCATTTTGCAGTGATCATTTTCACCATTTGTCACTGGAAAAATACAAATGTAGGCTACAGTATATGTCACAAGAGGTTGACAAGTCCAGGTGAAAACGGCAGCGTATGCACACATTTTGCATAATAATTTAAAGTCGAAGAACAGTGGCGTTGAACCAAAAAGAACGGCAACATCACGATTACTTACTACTACCCCATGCTCTTCTTCCTTTTTCCATGCCGGAGCAGCCAAACAAGATTATTTTAGCAAATGAGACAGGATATAAAAAAGTCATGCGCTCAGCATGTGTATAGCAACTAATCACCCTTGTTGGTAAAATTTCATACCTTCCGTATGACAGAGCAGCATGACTGGCAAGAAAATACCACATGTACTTACAAATGATAATAAAACAGACCAGGATTGAGATCGACGATGACGGCTACTATAGACGCGGAAGTTACCAAAATTACTTTTTGATATGCGCTTGGTTCAAGCGCTACATGTACTGTACATATAAAGCGTCATGTGCGTGCGAAAAAATCGCGCTCTCGATAAGACAGACATCCAGTATTTATTTGTGACAGGCAATAATGCCAGCAACGTGCAGTTGGCCAAGCCACTGGGTTAAAGCCCAAAAGTTAGAGTCGCAACACCGGCATTATTCGCCGATTTTCGTTTGGGCTAGAATGCGTACTATATGTTATGTTATTGTGGCGAGCAGGCCATACAGTAGTACGTACGTACGTATGTGGGTCTAAAAGCAAAAGCAGGGCGACCTAGGAAAAGCATGAGCGAATTCTTCAATTCATTGACTTCAGACATCCGTTTTTCACCGCCGCTGCCACTAGTACATGGTAGCGGCCTATCAAGTGCGCAATATTTCGCGGTCGCATACACACCGCGTACATACTACATACCTTCAGTATCAGTACGTACAAAGAGGGGTTATGACGACAGACAACTGCTTGACTACGCCAAAGCTACACCAGCACCGAGAGAGGGTATTACAGTGAAATTTGAGCGAATTTCTTGGACTCAGGGGAACCGAAATAACTTCATCTCCGCTTTGCAGCAGCCCCACCCTACACGCAGTCACGTTGGACACGATTATCAGCAGCTTCAGATCAAAATAAACTGCCTTCTCCAACTATCCAGTCACAGTACACGATTACGCGAAGACTACTTCACTCACCCAATATGGAGAAGCAGGATTGCCCCAAAGAAATACTTACGTAAAGCCCTTATTTGGAAGGCACGAAAGTATTGGTACATTTTGTCAGTGTGTCACAGTAGATACCCTCAAGTCGAAGTTGAATCATCGAATGTACTGTAAGTACACAGTTAGCGAAGGTTGGTTGCATTGCATTGCACTGCACCATGATTGAGATTTACCATAATGTTACTGCTCATCATGTTTCTTTCTAAGAGGTGTAGATCTTTTTTAATGGTTAACATACCGTATTTATTTACCGATGCATAGCCCCCCACGCATAGCCCCATATTGGCAAAACATAAAAAGTGCCCAATGCATAGCCCCCCCCCACCCCCCCCCCAATGCATTGCCCCATATGTACTGTAGATGTAGAGTATCTGAAGCTACCATATAAGCTGGTCATACGCTACCCATAGCCACTCCCACACCAAGCTAAGATGCCTATAAGCCTGCGGGGGTGTATTGTACTAGAATAAACCTGTTTTGACCTCAAATATGCCCGAAAACACGTGCTTTTGACCTAAAAATATGCCTCTGCGCACCTCTCAAAAACATAAAAAATGTCCCATGCATAGCCCCCCCCCCCCCTATGCATAGCCCCATACAGGACCTCTCAATTTTTATAGGACCTACCGGTAAATAAATACGGTAGGCTAACTCAAGATTGACATCCTGATCCTAGATCAGGTTCGAGACTTTTGTTTGTATTGTTTTTTCCGTTTATGCTGCTTCTACATCTTTGCAACGTTATTTTTGGCGAGAAATTCAAAAGTTTAATCGAATTGTTACAGTTTCCGGAAACAAGAAATAAACTCATTAGGCCAATTGGACACAAGCATCACCACGCCACAACTTCAAACTGCAACAAAAAACACCACCTATTACTTACGAACAACTTTATTTTTTGATGCAAAATTACCAACACTAATGTAGACGCCAACGCAACATTACACAAACACATTTTACAGGAAGTATACAACAATTTCTATCTAAAGTAGAGGTACTACACGCTAAAATATCGAGTTTTTTCATTAACCGCACGGCTAGATACGCAATACAGACAAAAAATGAAAGCAGAGTGAAGCAAGAAAAATTGGAACTTTTTATTTACAAATGGTCAACATGAGTACACTAATTTACGGCACCACAATAATTTCGCATTCACTGTTGGTGGGTTGTGCGTTGATTGAAAGGCCACTTGGGATTATGTTTTCTTCTGCACATAAGCATACCACCGCAAAGTACTACGCCAATAGGTATGTACGTATGTATCTCTATCTACACCCTACGTGCTGAATCGGTGCAAACTTGTAATCTACACTACATGACTCACACAATTCAAATACCGTACGACAATCTTCAAATCTCGTGACACTTATCTTTCATTGCGACAATGAGCGATAAGATTGTGCACGAAGCAAAGCAGCCAAATGTAGGCCGCTTTCACTCTGCGCTGAATAAATCACGGTGCAAATGTTCCATTAAACCGAGTAAAGAGCTACTACAGTACATAAATCTCATTATCGTTACGGATATAGTGCGCTGTGCTGTGCAGTGCAATACAGCTGTAACAACAATTCATCAACTCTCCTATAAACTAAAATCATTATTCATCAACCAAAGTGCTGCGTGATCAAACTCATGAGCTTCTTCTTGCCCTTGTAGACCAGCTTCATATTCTCGAGGAGTTGTGCGAAGTGCAAGTGGCCATCTTTGGCCAACAGGAAAGTGTCTCTGGCTTTGGCCAGGAAATCGATGAACTCCGCGTAATGCCGCGGACTAATGTGGACCAGCCGCGAGTGCGTCGTGTTGACGTAGGCAGCGATGGCCGCATCCAGCAGCTGCCTTAACGGCGGCGCTTGAAACACTTCCGCCTCCTTACTAGTGCCGCTGCTTCCAGTGCCACTATCTCCACCACTAGTTCCATCCCTCCCAGACCTTCCGCCTCCCGTCTTCAATCCTCCAGCGTTCACCGTTGCGACAGTGGTGGTGCCAGTGGCCGTGGTGGGCTGCTGACTGGTCGACGGGGCGGCGCACAACTCCGCCAGTCCCGTGGAGCCCAGGGCGTATCCCTTTAAGATGGCGCTGAGCACCGGCGCGCACTTCACGTTCTTCACCACGTAGGAGATCACCTGGGCCAGCTGGTAGCTGCCCAGCCGGTGGCCCAGCCAGCAGGCCCAGTACACCTCCGCGATGAGGGCCGAGGCCTCGTCCGTGTGTCCGATGTGCGTGTTGGCCAGACCCAGCACGGCCATCTCGTAGGCCTTCAGGGGGTGGCGGGTGTGCTCCATGTGCTTGGCGATGTTGAACAGCTCCTGCGCGGGGATGCAGCCGGTCCGACCCGCGTCCACCACCAGACGGTACGCGTCGTCGAAGGCCACCGCGTCCCGCTCGCCTGCAGTCACAGAAAAGAATAGTCCACGTACGCATGGAGAAAAACAAGAAAGGTCATGGTAACGCAGGACAGGATGAAATAGTCCTTTGCGCGGCTAAGAGGGGCGTAATCCCGTACTGCACTGCGTGTTCGACTCACGCACTGGCTGCCCAATTTTTCAGACTGCTTCTCTTGTCCTAGCATCTCATTATAAAGGTCATGGTACTCCTAAGGTAATGTAACACGTATGATCCCTATTCGATTTTACTATAAAGTACCACAAACTAAACATGTACATACGTACATAGGGAGAGGGCGTGTAGGGCGCAGGCTGGGGGATTTTTGAAGACGCACTGCAAGGCCATCTTGTACAGGGCGCGTCTCAACTCCTCCAGTTGTTGAGCGTCCAACTTCAGCTGCAACACCACCGTCTCCGCCGTCAACATCTGAGCTACCGTACCTACAATAACATGTCAAATGGCCATCCATGCACTGTAGACGGCATGACAAATACATAACAACGTACGAAGAGAGTATGCCCCTTTCTCCACACTTCAGTGGTTTTCTGGCATAAATTAGATGCTACCATGCACATTACATGTACCGGAAGCTTCAATCGGCGTGAACAGCTGATGCCAATTCTGTAGGATGGACAGAACAGCGTCCAGACTGAGAGAAGAAGCGCAGGTGACCAGCCATCGGACCATCTCCCGTCGGGACCAACTCGGACTCCCCACTGTCATCCTCAGCACCTGCAGTACAGCCACTAAGATTCCACACACTGCGCTGGCTCAGGCTGGGACTCGAACCCAAGCCCGTGCGAGTACTCTACCAACTGAGCCACACAGGGGAACGAGCGAAAGCGGGCAAAACTCTCTCTTATACACACCTGGAGCCCCAGCTCGAGGGCGGTGTTGAGCAGGTTCTGCTTGACGACCACCAGCTGCTCTGCACCACTGGATCCGTCCGGAGCGGCTGTCTGGATGGAGGTGGCTTCTCTGTGCACCTCGTGCGCCAGACGGTAGACCAGGGAGGAGGAGCGCATGTGCGCGTGGATGGCCTCCAGCACCGAACGAAGACGGTACACGTCATCTGCAGAACAACGTACAGTAGAGTACGTATGCATTTCGTGTGCTCACTGCACCGTCATGGCAAGGCAGCGGTATCGTATCGCATTTTATTTCGAATAGCCCAGGAAATAGGACCTATTTTATTTCGGAGAGCGGTTACTATGCAAAGGAAGAAAAGAGAGAGCCACTGGTATCAGCGGTCCATGTAGAGAACGCGGTCATACCATGGCACAAAATTAGTCAAGTAGGTGCTCCACTGCTTATTTTCGCGCATTCCACCACTAAATGAGTATTACACAACGTACAGTACATACCTTTGGAAGCGAGCAGCATGGTGCTAGCCAGTTGAGATTGTTGGTTCTCCACGTGACTGAATGGAATTGACCATCCGGAGGGATTGAAGAGCAGCAAATTCGCGTCCTCTGACGCGTCTTGACGCTCCAATACCGGAATCCTACAAGCATCATCATACATCATACGTTCCACTGCATATTAGCACACGTAAAACTATCGTGATTTTGTACAAAATGTACTACATACATACCGCATAGCCCTGAGTCCGATCTTGTAGGCCATCTCCGGATCTTGTGAGCGCAGAATCTCGAAGAGGAAGCTGGCCAACTGATGCACTGGCATGGTGTCCGGCTGCAGCGTTGGGCCCAAACCACTCCAACTCCCACCTGCACACACATACCATAAACTGCTAACTAGTGTGTACTCTACATCTACCTTGAGCCAGTAATCTAAGCGACTCTACAAACGTGCATGGCACAGTTTAGAAATAGATAACATTAGAAAGGGGGAGGAATATGCAAACAGTGTACGAGGAAGGAGCAAGGCCAGCGACAAAGTAGGTTCGTATATACGACTCGGTCGTATATGCAACCTTCTAAATCTTATGGACTGTGAATCTGTGAGCAAAAGTCGTGCGCAGAGCAACGCCCGATAAGAGCCAAAAGCGTCCCCCAACTGGGACCCCCGTCCCCCACCTGAGGGACGCCGTCCCCCAAGTGGGGGACGCTAGGAGACGCCCACCCAACGTTTTTTTTAGCATTGGCATCGTTTCTTTTTGGTGGGCGCTTTATGCGTTTCATCTCCAACCTGTTGAAAGGCGTCCCCCAGGGGGGTCCCAGTTGGGGGACGCTTTTGGCTTTTATCGGGCTAGCTCTGTGCACGGCTTTTGCTCACAGATTCACAGTCATTCTCTATTATGGAGTCCTGATCTTATGTATTTCTGGTACAATTACGTACACCCAGTAAACGTACGTTCGTACAGTACCTTCGAGCAAGAGCACAGCCTGATGCCTGAGTACGCGATGCAGCCGGTCGTCCTTGCGCAGCGTCTTCAGCTTGGCGATCAGCCCCTCCTCCTGCTTCACGGTCTTGTGCTTGGTGTAGGCGCAGGCGGGCATGCGACGCTGTTGGCCCAGCGCGATCAGACCGATCTCCAGCGCCAGACTCAGGTACGACTCCTTCGCGTCCCGAGAGTCGTACGGAGGCACGTGCACCAGTCGCCCACCACCGCCGCTGCCTCCTTCCTCTACAACATCGCAACAAGCAGCTGCTACAAAGGAGAAGTTTTACTTGAAGAGAAGCGGAGCAACTGATGAGGAGCAGGGAGGGCCAAGGTGAGAAAAATGGGAGCTCCTAAAGTCTGGCCAGCAAGGAGTTGGCCATGGCATTCAAGACGCGTTGCGTAAAATAGATTCACAAATGCGGATTTCTGTCCGTGCTTCGTGTACTCCTATTTAGCAGAAGTACACGCAAACTGCGCAGGACGACTTGAGTCCCATAGGCAACTCTCTCTGGCTAGACTATAGGTAACAGCAGAACGATGGACAAGCATGATAAGGAGCTGCTTTTCCTGAGGACATTGGTATTGGAAAAAATGTATAATTCTTGCTTAGGGGAAGAATGGTGGCCGTACGAAACAGAGCATCCCTGGCATAAATTCGCCCCAATTATTTGGTTCGTAAAACCCAAATAATTGGGTATCTAAATAATTGCATATTTCAAAAACCCAAATAGTTGGGGCGCATATCTGCCAGGGATGCTCTCTTTCGTTTACACTACGCACGTCCCCCATTCTTCCCCTAAACAGAATTATATATTTTTGGTATTGGTATCTCACCTGCATTGGTATTTTCCTTGCGATGTTTCGGTTCGCTAGCGGCCAGGAGTGTGTCGTAGAGGCTGTTTATGGGGTCAAGAGGGTGTCCTATCCATCCCTCGGCGGGCGGCTGGTTCAGGTCCTCGTAGTTTCTCAGATGGATCTTCTGCCAGTGCTTGATGGATCGAACCACGGCAGTGGCCAAAGCCAGAGCTTCGCTGCGATAACCGTGCGAACGCAGGCATTCGACGCGGGCGCATGCAGTTGGCACGTGCTCTGCAATAAAAAATACATTCAACCATCCAATCCAAACACACAAAGAGTACAGGTTACATAAACCGAATGTGTACTCGATGGTAGTGCGGGATAATTCGGGCCACCTCAGCTTCAGATTGAGAGGGGACAACCAAAGGAACCCAGCAAATTGTGCTATCTACAATGATCACCGATATTCTTCCTACCCAATTGACAATAGTTTGGGGTGGCCCGAATTAGCCCGCACCATCAGTTGGCTGTTGTTCTTACCATGCCACATGGGGCAATGATGATCGTTGAAGAGTGGCAGGTTGGTGGTGGGACATCGATCGCGATGGTGGGCGGGATTGCGTAGACTGGAGCTGCGTCTGAGGATGCGACGCAGATGCTTGTCCGTCCACTGGATGCGACACGCGTCCAAGGCGCGGTGAAACACCGTACGCGGCTTGTGACCTGCGCCGCCGCTCGCCGAGCCTACAACACACAAATACCGAGCCAACGTCCCTCCAGATTCCACATGTTGACGGGGATGCCGTCCACGTGGGGACGGCGCAGCTTCGGAGTTCTCCAATGGAACCATAGCTGACAATGTCCCCCCAGTGCGCAGGTAAATAACTAATGTACTGTACGTGAGCAAGAACCCATAAAGAGAAATTTAACAGATGCGCCAGGGAATCGAACCCCGGACCTCTCGCGTTCCAGGCGAGAGCCCTGATAACTGAACTACGTGTCTGGATGAGCTCAGGTGCAAAATTTCCCTTTTGGAGTATATTATAATGACAGCTGCGACAACTAGTACGTATGTACATACCGAGTACGTCGGAGAGGAGGCTGTGTGCGGGGAGGTAGTTTCCGTTTTCGGGCGGGCAAGTCGGCAAGCTCATCCACTTCTTGAGCAACTCGTACCACGTAGCCTTCGTCTGCATCTTGCAGTACGGATTCAGCACCACGCACACCCACAAAGCACCTGCAACACACCACACCACACACTCCACTCACGCTCTTATACACACAGTACATGCACATAGTGCAGTAGACGTACGGGGATACGGTCACTTGGTAGCCGGTCACTTCGTTGCGGTCACTTCGTTGCGGCGGTGATCACTTCGTTACGAGAACTTTCGTTGCGGTCACTTCGTTGCGGTTTTTTTCGTTGCGGACATTTCGTTGCGGCCATCCTCTGGTCATTTCGTTGCGAGTACTTTCGTTGCCGTTCATTTCGTTGCAGGCTTAGGCTTAGGCTTAAGCTTAGGTAAATCTCGCAACGAAATGACCAGCAACGAAAGTTCTCGCAACCAAATGACCAGAGGACGGCCGCAACGAAATGTCCGCAACGAAAAAAACCGCAACGAAGTGACCGCAACGAAAGTTCTCGCAACGAAGTGACCGCGGCAACGAAAGGTCCGCAACGAAATGTCCGCAACGAAAAAAACCGCAACGAAGTGACCGCGAACCGACGTACGTACCTAGCTGATCCCAGAGTTGTTGGCATTTTTCGGAGAGAGAGGGCGGCGGCTGATAAGAGGAAGGACGGAGCGAGCCGAGCCATGGATAGTTGAGGAACTGCTCGGTCAGCAGACGCAACAGACGAGGACCGTTCTCATCGCGCTGACGAAGCATCTCGCGAACCTACAGTCAAACAACACAACACATCTTCCAACCACTATCATACATACATATTGCATGCACTACGTATCAATGATACGTACTGTACGTACGTAAACTCGACGGCAGAAATCGGTACCGCTCCAAACGAGGCCGATGGCCGTCAGAAACATTATCGATTAGCGGAAAACGGTAGCTTGCCGCCCATTACTACAGTAAGTATGGGAAATTGTGCGACTGAGGTCATCCGGGTGTGTAGTCAAATGGTTAAGGCGCTCGCCGGGAACGCGAGAGGTCCAGGGTTCGATTCCCTGGCACGTCTGACAAATTTCCTTCCCGACTATTGGCGCGTTCACCAGACGTCCGTCACTCTATAGTCACGTCCGTCCGTCAAATCCGTAAAACGTATCTAGGAGTACACGGTTGTTTGTGGTGTGCCATGTACTCCTAGATACGTTTTACGGATTTGACGGACGGCCGTGACGGACGCCTGGTGAACGCGCCATATGTTCATACCTTTGCGAAGAGGGAGTGCAGACTGTCCATGCTGGAGCTCTGGGAGAGGTAGGAGCGTACGATGGCGCAGACCTGGCCCTCGTCCAGGTACCAGGAGTGTTCTCCGTCGGCGGCTGGGCCGGCGGTGGGGTCTGGGGCGCCGGGGATGGCGTTGATGCGCGAGGCGGGCTGCATCATCTCGTCCGCCAGCGACTGCGCAGTCGGCAGTACCTGCGTGTGGTGCTCCGCGATTAGGTACTGCACCAGCTTTTGCAGCTGCTCCCGGTCCAGCTGGCACAGCGTCTCTGCATACACAAGGCTTCGTCAACTTCTTACTACGTTATTTATCGATTGCTCGCGCTGTAGTATTCACCATATGCAATAAGAGCAGTGCTTGGTCGCGAGGCGACCCCTCTGAATTAACCTGGAGTTTCAATGCAACTTTTGATCGGTAGTCGACGCGAAGGTCGGCGCGGAAAGAAACAAACGAGCAATAAAGACGACCGACCGTGCCGACCTTTGCGTCGACTACCGATCAAAAGTTGCACTGAAAATCAAGGTTAATTCAGAGGGGTCGCCTCGCGACCAAGCACTGGCTCTTATTGCATATGGTGAATAGTTCCAACGATCATTCGCGTCTGTCTGTGCAGAAAGTACCTGAGATGGGCAGGCGCAGTCGAATTCTGTCCGGGTGTCGAATGCGGTAGAGCGACATGGCGACAACGTGCTGGCACCAGTGGATGTCGCGGCTATCACAGCTGCACTTCACAGCGGTTATCTTGCACCTGTCGAAGCTGATCGACACACTGAACGCCTGTCGCTCGCCCTCGATCACCGACAGCGAACGCACCATACCGCTCAAGTGAAAGCCTGAAACATCATGCACGCAGGTTCACTCACCCAGCCTCACGACAGCAGAAACACAGTTCAGAACCACACGTCATGTTGCATTCTGAAAAAGCTACGGCCGGATTCCTGCGCATGTTCTTAGCCGGTGTCCCCAAACTGATCTTGCAGTATAACATCCCCCCAGCATAGTTTGCTCAGTACCCGAGAGAGAAAGAAAAGAACATCCCTCGCGCGGTTGTTGTGTATTTTAGCTCCTATTTGAAGCGTCCTGTCCTGACATTTATCAAATGACAAATATTTGCCAGCAGCACACAAGCAAAAGCCAATATATTTGACTGGTGAAGGCCCTGAATGTCGTGAATGTTATGTATGTGTACGTGTACAGCACAACCCCAGCTGACCAGCAAGCCAACAGAATCGAAGTCAGGCAACAAACAGAGCGAACGACACGTCAAGAAGCTTCAAATTTCACTCGGAGGGTGAGCAGAGCTCTGTTCTGTTCTGTACACGCTCCACGCACCATTTGACGTGCCGCGCATACATGTTGTAACCAACATGCGCGCTATTGTATCTGCTTGTTTATAGGAGTAGTGATGCCCGATTCCCGTGTTGTTAAAAAACTTCGCTCAAACATCCCTATAAAACGCAGCGAAGCGCATATCCCCCAACTCAAACCACCCGTATGCAATGCAACAATGCAGCCCACGCCTACAAACGAGCAGTGGGCACAAAATGATAACAATATAGCAACAATCCCATTCGCTGCTGCTTTACTACGACCCGCACGTAATATTTGCCTTCGCCATTCTTCTGACAAAACGTCTCAAAGGAGATTGTTTGTGGCCTTTGAATCGAGAATAAATAACAGTGATTACGGTGACAGTCTCCGGGGGCGCCAACCAGCACTCAACTCGCCCTGCCGTTCATATGCACTCAAAAACGTGGTCGCCATGCATACACACACGTCCAATAGCTTCAGCTTTTCTCCCAACGTTATGTACGTACAAACAGTGCTTCTTTTTCTCTCTCACTCTCAGAGCATCAGAACAAATTTGCTTCCAATATCTCGCCGCTTGTCCCCTCCCCCATGTCTCCATAATCCATCATGGCATATGATGGACACGGACAGTAGACCCAGTATAGTTCTTTCCGTTAGCACTACTAATGTCCATGCACATGACCGCAGCAGACCTGTACAATACGAGGCCTATTCTGGCGTAGTAGCTGTGTTTGTGCATGACGTGTAATATGATGTCTGGGCGTATCGCATGGTCACAAGCTTCTCCAGTTCTCTCCGGAGGGTTACGATATCCCGACAAGAACACGAAGCCTATGCAATATATCCATCCATCCATCCTTCCTCCTCCTCCTCCTCCTTCTTCAGAGCTTCCTTATCACCTTTGTGGATTGAGGCGCTGGCACCCCTGACGCAATATAACAGCCTCCAAACCTGATTAGCAGGCTGCCCGAGGACAGAAAGCCAATATTAATCCTCCACAAGCCATCATCCAGCTTTCCTTCAGCTTCATCCTCTAACGCAGGAACGCAAAAACATGTGCATACAACATGGGAGGCAGCCTTCTCGTATGCATCTCGCCCTGGTATGCTGCGTAAGGCTCCCGTCATGCATTGCAAGACGAAATTATTGCCATAAATTTCCTGATCGAAATATATGAGCGCGAGCATGACGCACATGCTAAGCTTGCAGCCCTACGAAATAATCAACAAAGCTACTAATCCAATATCTGTGCTTGCGCACTTATTGTCTACACTGTACTGCGTATGCTCTGCTACAGTATACCCTAATACCCTATCCCTAAACCTGCACCGACTTGGCTGGTCACTGCTATAGGTCAGCGAAGGTGAAAGAGTTGTTCGCGCCCACCCCAGTGCCGTGCCCCTGTAGGATAGAAAGAAAGGCCAGTCTGAGGTCAAGAGCTCATTGTGGATGCGTCTGGGTGTATAAGGGCTTCCACAAAATAATCCCCGTCTTTGTGTAGTCGGAATCAGTAATCAGGGGGAGTCGAGCAGACGTGGTAAATAGAAGCAAAATCTCTTTTGACCACACAACACAATCATCCAACTTCTTTTTTTCAGAAGCGTGGGAACGAACCCTGAATATGAAGCTGAGCGATGCAATTTCAGCTCGAGCATGCATAGATCGGGCGCCATGGCACATATGGCGACATGGCCTAGCCCTAGCCAGCCTTTCAAGCGCATTCAACACGAGCATAATTAGCCAGCCCAGGAGCAGTGTGCAAATTTGGAAAGCAGATTTCTTTCTACGTCCAGCACTAGGAGAAAGCCCAAGATTCTGTCCCTCCCCATCATCCAAAACCCAAAAGTGTATGTACAGAGCTGCCGACGAAAAAGAGAGCTTGAGGCCAAAAGCGTGCTGGAATGTAGAGCTCAGCCCTGCTTCCATAGTCCAAAATGTACTCCACCCTCTCCCCATCCCTCTTCAAAATATGCAAATATTGTTTCAGGGAGTGAGTAGTCCAAAATGCCTGAGCGAATCTAGCGATGGTATGAAGAAAGACGGCGGGGGCAAAGAGTCCTGGACTCTCCTATATTATGTAGTGTAGCTGCAGTATGAATGTATTTCTGGGTGTCTCTCAACTCAAAGTACGTACCGCACTATGTGCTGGCATCTGCAAACCCTGCCGACAAAACCCAACGAAATTTGCCCGCGTCGACAGACAGACGACGATCAAGTGAATTTGCCATCCAAATATCCCGACTGAATCCCACGCCCACCCGTCGTCATTGTCGTCTCATCGCATTCTCAGCTGGTGACCATCCAGTCGCTTACTCAGGCATCTCTCTTTCTTTCTATCGACTCAAGACTCACCATTCGCATATGAGAACAATCGATGCAATTCGCACATGCGAGCGATTATGCAACGTGCGGGCAGTCAGACAGGACGTGTGAGATAATATGCTAGCCAGCCTATGGTACCCGTGCCTCAGGAAAAAGCCGGGAAGGGGAAATAGTGGATCGAACATAGCAGACTGGACACACAAACGGCTAGCAGCTACATCGAAATAAATCAGCCAGCTGCCTGATGACCGATTGCAGCGATAAGCCAAAGCTGCCTGCTTGCCTACCCCTCATTCATGGAGACAGTCCCCCTATTTGCTGTTTTCACCGCAGTTTTGCTTTCATGGCGTTGTGTGTACGCTTGACGGTAACAGCTAAACATAGTATCCGGGCGTTTTACTTCGCACACAAAGGTCGTCGCATTGTGCCGAACGGGTAATTTTTAGCTCTGCAAATTGCCATGAATGATATTCTAGCTACGAGCGAACCGCAACAAAACAAATCTGTCACCATCCCATCCGTCATTTGGCCACAGCACGATCCCACCCACTGAAAAGGCAAAGTAGGACAGGACTGTACAACAGTAACGTACTCTAGCCTTTACGGTATTGCTCACATAATGCTGTTACTGCAAGCAAATTGCACTGATTTTTGGAGAACGCGAACAAAATTACAAGCATTACTGAGCCAGAAATTTACTAAGCGATGGTAACACACAGAGCAGTCATACAAATCATGCCAGATGCCCTGTTGTGCATCATTTAAAACATGTTTGCCCACCCACATGCTATTACCGATTGTGCCATTGTACCAACAATGTCATTCCATTTTTACCACCCAACCCACATGCACTAATCGGTTGAAAACATTGTGTCTGCACGTCATCCCATTGCATTTCACATGTTTCCCATCCAACAACCCAACTCAGCTCAGTCCAGTCCAATGGTCGAGATGATTTCACCTTCACATTACAACTTCAGACTCGTTCAAGCGAAAGTACCCCCACTCTCGTAACTTTTCTCCTTCACCCACAACTCTTCAAGTTTTTTCCACTTCCCCACACACCCATCGAAAATATTCTTTCAGCGTTTTAGGCCGCTGCACTGAATGCATCTCTCTGTCTCTCCAGTACGTACATACACATACGCTACGCAGATAGAAGATAGGGTGGAGCCTTAGTCCAAGGACGAATTATGCACATATTTGAAAATTTGCGCCCACATAATTCATATACTTTCTCCTGTCAATCATTATGTTATGCGCGCATTGCCCACATTTTCATCCCCCCTCCAAATAAATACTACTCAAGAAAGAACCCAAACCAAGCCTGTCTCCTTCGCCAAGGATCAAAACTTCTGCTCATGCATTCCATATTCCCTCTATGTGTAGGCACTAGGCAGGCATTCCCAGATGATTATGGATTTGACATCTGGGCTAAAGAAATGTGTCATCTTTCCATCTGGTCCTATCAAACACTGACAGACCAAGGAAACGTTGCTGGATCCTTTTGTCAACCACGGAGCCATCCATCCATCTCTTTCTCAAAATATAAAAATACATCCAGCCAAACCAACTAGGCAAGGCTGCCAGCTCAATGCATTGCAAAAGAGGATCAAAATCGGAAGGAGAAAGCCTCAAGCTTCAGATTCAGCCAACCCCCAACTGAGATGGTCCCTCTCTCTTCTGATGATGTACAGCAGCCATTGGAATTGCACAACACGCACTCCATATCCCATCCCCACCTTCTGCACAGTGCTCGCTCAATTCTTCCAGCAGTCCTCGAGAGATATGTATTTTATGTGTAGAGCCTCTTCTCTCTCCCTTGCATTACGTGTTACCGCCGCCGCTGCTGCTCATAGTAGTAATGACTGTAATTATTCTGTCAAGAATAATTTTCCACCTTCTCCTTCGACTAGAAACTGGAAAACACCAAAAAACCCCCCGTCTCAGCGTAATCCACCAATCAACCAAGCCAAAGACGCCCCAATGATGGAGGGCAACCCTCCAGGTGTGAAGTGAACTTGTAAGAGACAACTCCCCCAAAACTCTCAATACGTAATTTTGAAACTTGAACCTTTGAGTGCCTCCCGTAAATCAATCCAATAGTAAGACCCCTCGCGATATATCGTGTGCATTTTTTGAAAGTCCAATTACCGAGAAAGGGGCGAAAATGGGGGAAGTTTGCAACAATTCGCCCCATCATAGGGCACGTCCGTCAGGCAAGCCGGAGACGGTTTTGGGTGGAGGTTGCATTGGCTGGAAAACTGACTCACCTTCCCCCGCCCGCAAAAAACGGCTGCCCGAGGGAGTCGTCTGCAACATCTGCTGCTGCCTGTGCCCCCAGCCAGCCGCTCCTCCCAACCGAAAAGGATACACAGCCTTCCTTTTCCATCAACTACTACATAGGCGCAGGGTTTTTCTGCCGCTGGAATCAGGCGCAAAAAAGCGTCCGTGTCGGACCTGAACGAACGAAAGCAGACACAGACGATGATGGCGAATTCCGATCATCATCATCATCAGCCTTCAGTCAGGCGTGCGCATATCGAGTAAAGTGCGCGAACGGTGGATGAACGTTGCGCGCACACCGCCAGCCAGTACGTACACGCGTGCACTGCATAACAGGTACATGTACGTACGTATACGTACGGACAGCGAGTACGTATACACAATGCAGAGGGGAGAGAGCGCGTCTGGCAGGCTCCCCTCGTTCGCTCAGTCCTTTCTCTGCTCGCTAATGTTCTCTCTTTCTTCGGCAAACTTCGTGTGTCGATCGATCCGCACATTGATTGACGGGCCAACGGATCGCCAAGGTCAAACTGCCACGACTTTTCCTCCCTCTCCTCTCCGTCCGTCCCTCGTTTCCTGTTTCTTCGTGTGCACGCGCAAGAGTCGCCGGCCGATGGAAATCAGCTGAAGAATGGAGGGAGAGAAAGGCGAGGAACAGAAGGCAGACAACAGCCTCCCTCCCTCCCTCCCTTCTCCTCCGTTTCTTAACTCCTTTGACGCCGCCGCCCCAACTACGGGTGGATGCCTCGGTTAATTCCGACCCTCTGGCAGCCATCTCCTTGCAACATCCACCACCTGTGCTTGTCATGTACGCACAGCAAAGAAAGCCTGGAAAATTGGAGAGGCCAGTGCAAGAGTCGAACTCACAGCCGCTGTACGGGTACACTCGCACTGATCTTTCGAATTTTTCAGGCTTGGACTGCCATCAATCCCGCGTTTACCATGTCAGCTAGCCAGTTCCACATGTCGCGCACTCACTGTACTGTACAATACGTACGCACGTAGTTCCGTTTCATGGTGTACGATAGGGTGCATTTGCCGCATCCTGATTTGTACAGGAACTTCCAACCTGGTGTGATCACCGCATCGTACAGTGAAGAGTATGGCAGAACGAACTTTTCCCCCCTCTTCCATCTTCCAACTCAATGATTTCTCGTTCTTCATTCGGCGGCCTAATCAAATCTCGCTCAGCCCCCAAACTTTTCCGTACTGCCTGCCATCAGCACATATTTTATTGCTAATAAAGGTGAGCCAATATGCGGAAGGACGGTAGTAATACAATCATCATGACTTTGGCGTAATGGTGCGTGTGCAATGCAGTGCACTCATGTACCCATCCCGTCAAACGCCAAGAGAGCGTTTCACATTGTTAGATACGTACGTACATACATACCTGCATAAAACTGCCCAAAAAGTCCGCCATATAAAAATGGACCCAATTACCTCTCCCTGCCCACACACAGCACTTCAAAACACTATGTACCAGAAGGAAACAAGCAATTAGAGCTTTTTCGTTCAACATTCAAGAACCATCATTATCATCATCATCATCATGCTCCAGAAATAGCGCAGTTTTTACGGTGGGAAAAGACATGAATAAAGGGTTGGCAGCCCTGATGAAAAGAACCAGAGTGAATTTTCAGTGCATAGCCCCTAATACTGTAGTTCCCTGCCATACCCACCCACCACCTACCCCTGTGGCAGGCTTCGTATGTAATTAACAGTAGTTGCAAGTGCAAATATGTGCTCTGCAAATAGCCGCCAATCTTTTTTGTCCGAAGGGACAAAAAAAGGACACGGGAGGGGGGCAGCTTCGTACTTCTGTCCAACCTACGTACCTACCCACAGCTCGACAAAAAGAGATGCATGAAAGAAAAGGCAAGCAAAGAATAGGGGAGCCAAGCCAACATCTCACCAAAGTGCATCATAAAAAGTCCACTGAAGCATAATTTCAGGGGCCAGACGCGACACAGACCCCCAAGCAGCAAAATGCAATCATCCGCCCGCCGAATAAAAGAAGCTCAATTCAATAGCCGCCATCCGATGAACCAATAGAAACCCCGCTCAATGTGATGCATGAACGTATGTACCCTACCTTCCTTCAGATGAGGCACTCACTCACAACCTGACAAGAAATTCGCGCATGCATGCGCCTGCCCTTACAATATAATGCTCATTCCTGCAAGTTCCACTCTACAGTAGCCAGAGGACGCAAAGGGGACCCCCAGCGGTGCGAACTTTGCCCCCGCCCCCTCGTCCATGGCAATCAGCCACCACGGCCCTGCATGAAAGAGAAAGTACCTACCTACATTGCACGTACCTAGCCTTCAGGTATTTTCTGCACCGCTCAATCTTCGACTCCCAACTGCGTGAGTCGCCAGCCACGGACGGACGAAATTGGACCTCTCTACTCTACCCCATTCTTCTTGTCCGTTCCTTCCTACCCTTTGGCCCTCGCTTTCCGTTAAGACGATCGGAAAAGGGGAAAACGAAGAAGAATGAGCGCACAACACGGCGCCGCCGCCTGCTATCTTTTCCTCCATTGGAGCGTCGATTTTTATCACAGATCGCTGAATCCCTCCCGGCCCTTGCCGCAGTCCCCAACTGCGCATACGTATACGTAGTAGCTAGTATTTACGATAACGAATATGTGGATATAAGCCAAGCCAGCGCATATCCATCTCTGTCCCTTCATCTGTCTTGCATTATGCAAAGAAGCTCTACATACACACAGCCCCAAAGCCCAGACCCTATCAAGATTCCAAACCGCAAAAGCAAACGCAGCACCAGCCCGAGAGAGGAAACAAAAGCACCGTATAGTAAAGCATCCAAGCATCTACTTGCAAAAGCAGCTGAATACACAATCCTCTTCCCCCAAACCTAAATTAAAATTTGTGGCACATTGCAATTCTGCGCTTGCAGTCATTACTGTCTGAAGCAATAAACTTTACTGTGCCTCTCCCTTCCAAAAAAACTGATGCTAATAAAATGCGGCCGTCGCCCAAGCTTGGAATCGAAGTGCACACCCAACAGCCTCGGTTCTGGTTGGAACATACGTCAGCATAAAAGCCCACAAAGAAACGTATACAAAATGTCGCATAAAATGGGAGCCGGCACGGGAAAATTGCAGCTGATCCATCTGAAAGACTGCCCATTTTCCATGCCCCAGTCCTGCAATAACCCCCATCTCTAAACCAAACCAAAATAGCCCCTGAGCCATCCTTCCTGTCAGCACAGCAAGAGACAGCCCCCACATCGCATAAAAGTGCGTATATTAGGTACAATCTCAGCAGGCACCCACACCCAGCATTATCAATATACGCAAATAAAGTAAAATGGAAGAGAGATGCTTTTTTATGCATGCCGTCTTCTTCTTTCTTTCTTTCTCGCCTCCGCGCAGAAGTAGATTTTCCCTGGGTCGGAACAGCGAAAAACCAACCAGTCGACTAAGACGAATCTCAGCCCCAAATCGTGCCCCCACCAACCCATCAACCACCCACCGAAAGAAATCGTCTCCGCCGCCATCGTCGCTTTTTTATCGCTCAACACAAAAACTTTGACGCCCAAGGCGAACTTGAGACGAAGTCAACTGTGTGAGAGAAGAAGGGACTGAGACGCTTAAACTCTTATCTGCTCCATCCATCCATTGCGTGTGCATTCGAATGAGCAGTACGTACAAAGGAGCCGATTCCCGCACATAAAATCTGCAGCGCCGTACCAAAACGCATAAAAGTTGCGTCTGGTTGGTATCTCTGGCCTGACTTTTCTTTTATCTCGCATAATCCCTCGCCCCGCAACCTCAGCAGTTGCAGTTGCAGTACTATGACAGGGTGGAAATGAGCACAATATAGCACGATGGCGTGTACACTGGACATGTCGTAACCGTTTTACCGTAACCATACAAACCCCCTTCCCACTCAATAGGGAACTCATCCACATCTATGTAGGGAGGTATCATTAGCTGCCTGCCGTACAGCTTCCCATCCTCGTTTTATCCTTCCCAAGCTCAGTTCAGCAACCGAAAGATGGCGAGCGATGTCGGCAGGCGAAAAAGGGAGGACACATGAAGACGAATTCGAAAGAAGAAACGAGCAATGCCGACGGACAAGTTTCGATTGATTGCGAGAGACGACGCGCACGTTACACTCCACATAAAATGATAAAATAACCCCTGCGCTCACAGGTATGGGTATACGTACAATACAGTACAGAACAGAAGACCCCGCCAGAAATGAGAAACCTGCCCGTCTTAGACGGCAGTATACAGTACAGTTCTCTTTGGCCTCCGTACAGTTTGTTTGTACCCACGCGTTTACTATTACGTACGACTACTAACCTCTGCCTGCGCTCAAAAATACATTATTCCACATCCAACCCCATAGTTTACGTATGCACATGCACGCTGATACCACGGCACCTGCACGTGCGTACATAGTGTAATGGCGTAGTTTTACGTGACAGGTGGTGGAGGTGGCGGCAATATCCCCCTACTCTAGGAACCCTTGATTAGAATCTCGTAATCATTATATGTCATCTGGCTTGAAACCAACCCCATGGCGCCAAAAAATTTCGCATTCTGATCTAATGCGGATGGAATTCACACAGAGCACATACTGAGTGAGTAGTAAGCGCAATATTATCATCACACAACACTATCGCGTACCCACGCTTTCAAAACCCCCAATATGCGCTCCATGTGAACCTGTACTTAGTAGGTTACACGCACGTGCATATGATATGCATTGCTAGCTTACCAATCTGCAGGGCTTCCTCAACGCAACCCGATTCCAACAGACGTAATCCCTGAGAAAATGGGGACGGAATTCCATTACTGCTAGTGCCAGAGTCATTATAGGCGGTGGCGGTTCCAGCACTGGTTCCAGCTGCACTTGCAGAAGTCCCAGGCTGCTGCTGATCCAAAGTTCCAGTGGCCAGTGCAGTAGCGGAAGTGCACAGTTGTGCATAGGGAGCTTCCACCTCTTCTCTAGTGCTTCCACTGCTCAGTCCACAGCACGGACTACTGTACATGCGTATGTGCAGCTCATCCCTGGGAAAGCTCCAGAAGATGATCCGCCTTTGCACCGGCTCCGGTACCAACTGATACCGCTCTTCAATACGCTGGAAAGCGACGCACTCTGCTGTGACCTTAGCCGCGGAATCCAGTAGCGTCGGGACGCCATCTCTGGTCAGCATATGACTGCGTTGCTGTTGATCCACCTCCTTCCAGTTGCTGCTGCGATGAGAATTGCCACTGGACGAAGAAGACGACGCAGTTCCACCACCGCCGGATTTTCGCGATTTCTTGGCGGGAGGTGGGACCGGAGTGTCCTCGCTGCTTCTCGCCTCCTCCGCAGCATTTTGCCCACTACTTCCACACGCAGTCGAGATCATGATTCTTCTTCTTCAGCTAGAGCACCATTTATCAGTTCTTGGTCTTTCTTTTCTTCCCGTACAATAAGTTGGGGGTTACGCCATACGTTCTTCCATGTTACTTGACGCTTTTGGCTTTTTTCGGGCCTTTTCAGCAGAAAGAAGGCGAGGGGTAAGGCTACCTACTACTACACCCCGCTTTTGGATAATTCGCACCAAAGCCGAACTTCGAATTTCTGTGCAGTAGTTTATGAACGAGAGACGGAGGGAGTGGTGTGGCTGGCTGGCTAGCCCACAGTCCACAACGAACGCTCACTGAGCTCAGTGTAAGAATAGTAGGCACAGGCAGTAGTCCAAGTTGTTGCCGAGCAGTGGCTGTTTGTAGTGAAATAGTAGTCGAGGGCTAGCGCGCTCGCCGCCTCTGCTCACTACTGCGTCCTATTATAATGATAGATCAGTGGTGGCTGCGTAACGAGCTCCGGCCGTTCTGCAGACACCCTCAGCTGCTCCCTGACGTCAAATCGATTATGAATCAGACGGACGGGCAGGGAGGAGGGATTCCCCCAAAGGCCCCGCCTTCAGTAGCACACGAACGAAGGAGTTCCTGCCTGCACAGGAGGAGGAAAGGCGAGGCAGGCGCCTCTATTTCCCAGGCGCCGAAGCCTGAGCTGAGCCAGCGCTCTCCGACGCTAGCGACGCCACGCGGAAAGGCACTGAAACACACCGAATAGAGAAATACTCAACTGCTGCGCGAACAGGCACGTGACACGAACGTACGCTCCCCCATAATAACTGCCAAACAAACTGGTACAATAAACAATAGAAGCGAGGACAATCCTCGAAACAACGCAATCCTTCGAAGCCACGGCTGTTTAAATTTTTTTCACATCCCAATCGGAGAAAATTGTATTGGCTCGCTAATGTGTGTTTGTCTATCGCGAGCGATAGGTGATGTATCTGCCAGCCGTTTCCGAGGGACGAATAATCTTGACTGACGCGTATGAATCCTCTCTCCTCTATTACTCTTTTGCTTCCCATCTACGCTATGGGGGAAAACATCTGCTTCCTCTCTCTCGCCACTTACGTTCTCCTCTCTTTTCTTCTTTAAATAATCCGACACGAGAAATTCCATCTTTCGAAAAGTCATTCTTGCTTACACTCCCAGGTAATTTCCACATAAAAAAGGATGTGGCCTGACTTACAGCCCTCTCATCTTGTTTACATCTAGGGACCAGCTAAAAGCTGCCACACATGACATAGATATATTGCTATAATGATAACGATTCTAAATACTTATCATATAACGTAGCAAAATAAAAATGCACATCAATCTGTATCTTTTATATATCCTATTCAAATACGTATATACCACCTTCTGCATTAACGGTGTATACGCTGCTTCACACTGCTATTCTAATCGGAAAGCATTGATCGAATAATAATTTTAATTCTTATCCCGAAAATATAACTAACCTTATCTTCCACGGTCTAATACCCTTGTTCTGTCTGTTCGGTTCCGTCGTTTTTTTTCTCAGAATGAGGAGACCGAAGTTTTTGATTTATAACCCCGCGAATAGCCCCCAAACCCCCTCCCCCTTTCCCCCCCCCCCCTTTCTCCTCCCCCCCCCCCCCCCCACCCTCCTACCTCTCCCCCCACTCCCAGTTGTTCTCTCGTCAATCTCTTCTTTCCTCCCTTCGCCTGGCATCCTCGCATCTCGTTGCTACTAGCTTGGGGGATCGGGTATTACGGGAGCTATTCTTTTTCTATGGGTTTGTTTACGGTAAAACGGTTACGACATGTCCAGTGTACACGCCATCGTGCTATGTTTGCTCATTTCCACCCTGTCATAGTACTGCAACTGCAACTGCTGAGGTTGCGGGGCGAGGGATTATGCGAGATAAAAGAAAAGTCAGGCCAGAGATACCAACCAGACGCAACTTTTATGCGTTTTGGTACGGCGCTGCAGATTTTATGTGCGGGAATCGGCTCCTTTGTACGTACTGCTCATTCGAATGCACACGCAATGGATGGAGGGAGGAGAGGAGGAGGTGTCCGTTCCCCTCTTCCTCCCCCCCGTGGCCTCCTCTCAAGTTCGCCTTGGGCGTCAAAGTTTTTGTGTTGAGCGATAAAAAAGCGACGATGGCGGCAGAGACGATTTCTTTCGGTGGGTGGTTGATGGGTTGGTGGGGACGATTTGGGGGTGAGATTCGTCTTAGTCGACTGGTTGGTTTCTTGGTTGCATTCGCCTGTTCCGACCCAGGGAAAATCTACTTCTGCGCGGAGGCGAGAAAGAAAGAAAGAAGAAGACGGCATGCATAAAAAAGCATCTCTCTTCCATTTTACTTTATTTGCGCATATATTGATAATGCTGGGTTTGGGTGCCTGCTGAGATTGTACCTAATATACGTACTTTTATGCGATGTGGGGGCTGTCTCTCGTGCTGTGCTGACAGGAAGGATGGCTCAGGGGCTATTTGGTTTGGTTTAGAGATGGGGGTTATTGCAGGACTGGGGCATGGAAAATGGGCAGTCTTTCAGATGGATCAGCTGCAATTTTCCCGTGCCGGCTCCCATTTTATGCGACATTTTGTATACGTTTCTTTGTGGGCTTTTATGCTGACGTATGTTCCAACCAGAACCGAGGCTGTTGGGTGTGCACTGTTCCATTCCAAGCTTGGGCGACGGCCGCATTTTATTAGCATCAGTTTTTTTTGGAAGGGAGAGGCACAGTAAAGTTTATTGCTTCAGACAGTAATGACTGCAAGCGCAGAATTGCAATGTGCCACAAATTTTAATTTAGGTTTTGGGAGGAGAGGACTGTGTATTCAGCTGCTTTTGCAAGTAGATGCTTGGATGCTTTGCTACGGTGCTTTTGTTTCCTCTCTCTGGGCTGGTGCTGCGTTTGCTTTTGCGGTTTGGAATCTTGATAGGGTCTGGGCTTTGGGCCTGTGTGTATGTAGAGCTTCTTTGCATAATGCAAGACAGATGAAGGGACAGAGATGGATATGCGCTGGCTTGGCTTGTATCCATATATTCGTTATCCTAAATACTACCTACTACGTAGTACGTATGCGCAGTTGGGGACTGCGGCAAGGGCCGGGAGGGATTTAGCGATCTGTGATAAAAATCGACGCTCCAATGGAGGAAAAGATAGCAGGCGGCGGCGCCGTGTTGTGCGCTCATTCTTCTTCGTTTCCCCTTTCCGATCGTCTTAACGGAAAGCGAGGGCCAAAGGGTAGGAAGGAACGGACAAGAAGAATGGGGTGGAGAGCTCCAATTTCGTCCGTCCGTAGCTGGCGACTCACGCAGTTGGGAGTCGAAGATTGAGCGGTGCAGAAAATACCTGAAGGCTAGGTGCGTAGGTACTTTCTCTTTCATGCAGGGCCGTGGTGGCTGATTGCCATGGACGAAGGGGCGGGGGCAAAGTTCGCACCGCTGGGGGTCCCCTTTGCGTCCTCTGGCTACTGTAGAGTGGAACTTGAAGGAATGAGCATATATTGTAAGGGCAGGCGCATGCATGCGCGAATTTCTTGTCAGGTTGTGAGTGAGTGCCTCATCTGAAGGAAGGTAGGGTACATACGTTCATGCATCACATTGAGGGGGGTTTCTATTGGTTCATCGGATGGCGGCTATTGAATTGAGCTTCTTTTATTCGGCGGGCGGATGATTGCATTTTGCTGCTTGGGGGTCTGTGTCGCGTCTGGCCCCTGAAATTATGCTTCAGTGGACTTTTTATGATGCACTTTGGTGAGATGTTGGCTTGGCTCCCCTATTCTTTGCTTGCCTTTTCTTTCATGCATCTCTTTTTGTCGAGCTGTGGGTAGGTACGTAGGTTGGACAGAAGTACGAAGCTGCCCCCCTCCCGTGTCCTTTTTTTGTCCCTTCGGACAAAAAAGATTGGCGGCTATTTGCAGAGCACATATTTGCACTTGCAACTACTGTTAATTACATACGAAGCCTGCCACAGGGGTAGGTGGCGGGTGGGTATGGCAGGGAACTATGAGGGGCTATGCACTGAAAATTCACTCTGGTTCTTTTCATCAGGGCTGCCAACCCTTTATTCATGTCTTTTCCCACCGAAAAAACTGCGCTATTTCTGGAGCATGATGATGATGATGATAATGATGGTTCTTGAATGTTGAACGAAAAAGCTCTAATTGCTTGTTTCCTTCTGGTACATAGTGTTTTGAAGTACTGTGTGTGGGCAGGGAGAGGTAATTGGGTCCATTTTTATATGGCGGACTTTTTGGGCAGTTTTATGCAGGTATGTATGTACGTACACGTATCTAACAATGTGAAACGCTCGCTTGGCGTTTGACGGGATGGGTGCATGAGTGCGCTGCATTGCACACGCACCATTACGCCAAAGTCATGATGATTGTATTACTACCGTCCTTCCGCATATTGGCTCACCTTTATTAGCAATAAAATATGTGCTGATGGCAGGCAGTACGGAAAAGTTTGGGGGCTGAGCGAGATTTGATTAGGCCGCCGAATGAAGAACGAGAAATCATTGAGTTGGAAGATGGAAGAGGGGAAAAGTTCGTTCTGCCATATTCTTCACTGTACGATGCGGTGATCACACCAGGTTGGAAGTTCCTGTACAAATCAGGATGCGGCAAATACATTCTATCGTACACCGCGAAACGGAACTACCTGCGTACGTATTGTACAGTATAGTGAGTACGTGACATGTGGAACTGGCTAGCTGACATGGTAAACGCGGGATTGATGGCAGTCCAAGCCTGAAAAATTCGAGAGATCAGTGCGAGTGTACCCGTACAGCGGCTGTGAGTTCGACTCTTGCACTGGCCTCTCCAATTTTCCAGGCTTTCTGTGCTATATGTGTACATGACAAGCACAGGTGGTGGATGTTGCAAGGAGATGGCTGCCAGAGGGTCGGAATTAACCGAGGCATCCACCCGTAGTTGGGGCGGCGGCGTCAAAGGAGTTAAGAAACGGAGGAGCAGGGAGGGAGGGAGGGAGGCTGTTGTCTGCCTTCTGTTCCTCGCCTTTCTCTCCCTCCATTCTTCAGCTGATTTCCATCGGCCGGCGACTCTTGCGCGTGCACACGAAGAAACAGGAAACGAGGGACGGACGGAGAGGAGAGGGAGGAAAAGTCGTGGCAGTTTGACCTTGGCGATCCGTTGGCCCGTCAATCAATGTGCGGATCGATCGACACACGAAGTTTGCCGAAGAAAGAGAGAACATTAGCGAGCAGAGAAAGGACTGAGCGAACGAGGGGAGCCTGCCAGACGCGCTCTCTCCCCTCTGCATTGTATACGTACTCGCTGTCCGTACGTATACGTACGTACATGTACCTGTTATGCAGTGCACGCGTGTACGTACTGGCTGGCGGTGTGCGCGCAACGTTCATCCACCGTTCGCGCACTTTACTCGATATGCGCACGCCTGACTGAAGGCTGATGATGATGATGATCGGAATTCGCCATCATCGTCTGTGTCTGCTTTCGTTCGTTCAGGTCCGACACGGACGCTTTTTTGCGCCTGATTCCAGCGGCAGAAAAACCCTGCGCCTATGTAGTAGTTGATGGAAAAGGAAGGCTGTGTATCCTTTTCGGTTGGGAGGAGCGGCTGGCTGGGGGCACAGGCAGCAGCAGATGTTGCAGACGACTCCCTCGGGCAGCCGTTTTTTGCGGGCGGGGGAAGGTGAGTCAGTTTTCCAGCCAATGCAACCTCCACCCAAAACCGTCTCCGGCTTGCCTGACGGACGTGCCCTATGATGGGGCGAATTGTTGCAAACTTCCCCCATTTTCGCCCCTTTCTCGGTAATTGGACTTTCAAAAAATGCACACGATATATCGCGAGGGGTCTTACTATTGGATTGATTTACGGGAGGCACTCAAAGGTTCAAGTTTCAAAATTACGTATTGAGAGTTTTGGGGGAGTTGTCTCTTACAAGTTCACTTCACACCTGGAGGGTTGCCCTCCATCATTGGGGCGTCTTTGGCTTGGTTGATTGGTGGATTACGCTGAGACGGGGGGTTTTTTGGTGTTTTCCAGTTTCTAGTCGAAGGAGAAGGTGGAAAATTATTCTTGACAGAATAATTACAGTCATTACTACTATGAGCAGCAGCGGCGGCGGTAACACGTAATGCAAGGGAGAGAGAAGAGGCTCTACACATAAAATACATATCTCTCGAGGACTGCTGGAAGAATTGAGCGAGCACTGTGCAGAAGGTGGGGATGGGATATGGAGTGCGTGTTGTGCAATTCCAATGGCTGCTGTACATCATCAGAAGAGAGAGGGACCATCTCAGTTGGGGGTTGGCTGAATCTGAAGCTTGAGGCTTTCTCCTTCCGATTTTGATCCTCTTTTGCAATGCATTGAGCTGGCAGCCTTGCCTAGTTGGTTTGGCTGGATGTATTTTTATATTTTGAGAAAGAGATGGATGGATGGCTCCGTGGTTGACAAAAGGATCCAGCAACGTTTCCTTGGTCTGTCAGTGTTTGATAGGACCAGATGGAAAGATGACACATTTCTTTAGCCCAGATGTCAAATCCATAATCATCTGGGAATGCCTGCCTAGTGCCTACACATAGAGGGAATATGGAATGCATGAGCAGAAGTTTTGATCCTTGGCGAAGGAGACAGGCTTGGTTTGGGTTCTTTCTTGAGTAGTATTTATTTGGAGGGGGATGAAAATGTGGGCAATGCGCGCATAACATAATGATTGACAGGAGAAAGTATATGAATTATGTGGGCGCAAATTTTCAAATATGTGCATAATTCGTCCTTGGACTAAGGCTCCACCCTATCTTCTATCTGCGTAGCGTATGTGTATGTACGTACTGGAGAGACAGAGAGATGCATTCAGTGCAGCGGCCTAAAACGCTGAAAGAATATTTTCGATGGGTGTGTGGGGAAGTGGAAAAAACTTGAAGAGTTGTGGGTGAAGGAGAAAAGTTACGAGAGTGGGGGTACTTTCGCTTGAACGAGTCTGAAGTTGTAATGTGAAGGTGAAATCATCTCGACCATTGGACTGGACTGAGCTGAGTTGGGTTGTTGGATGGGAAACATGTGAAATGCAATGGGATGACGTGCAGACACAATGTTTTCAACCGATTAGTGCATGTGGGTTGGGTGGTAAAAATGGAATGACATTGTTGGTACAATGGCACAATCGGTAATAGCATGTGGGTGGGCAAACATGTTTTAAATGATGCACAACAGGGCATCTGGCATGATTTGTATGACTGCTCTGTGTGTTACCATCGCTTAGTAAATTTCTGGCTCAGTAATGCTTGTAATTTTGTTCGCGTTCTCCAAAAATCAGTGCAATTTGCTTGCAGTAACAGCATTATGTGAGCAATACCGTAAAGGCTAGAGTACGTTACTGTTGTACAGTCCTGTCCTACTTTGCCTTTTCAGTGGGTGGGATCGTGCTGTGGCCAAATGACGGATGGGATGGTGACAGATTAGTTTTGTTGCGGTTCGCTCGTAGCTAGAATATCATTCATGGCAATTTGCAGAGCTAAAAATTACCTGTTCGGCACAATGCGACGACCTTTGTGTGCGAAGTAAAACGCCCGGATACTATGTTTAGCTGTTACCGTCAAGCGTACACACAACGCCATGAAAGCAAAACTGCGGTGAAAACAGCAAATAGGGGGACTGTCTCCATGAATGAGGGGTAGGCAAGCAGGCAGCTTTGGCTTATCGCTGCAATCGGTCATCAGGCAGCTGGCTGATTTATTTCGATGTAGCTGCTAGCCGTTTGTGTGTCCAGTCTGCTATGTTCGATCCACTATTTCCCCTTCCCGGCTTTTTCCTGAGGCACGGGTACCATAGGCTGGCTAGCATATTATCTCACACGTCCTGTCTGACTGCCCGCACGTTGCATAATCGCTCGCATGTGCGAATTGCATCGATTGTTCTCATATGCGAAATGTGAGTCTTGAGTCGATAGAAAGAAGGCGAGATGCCTGAGTAAGCGACTGGATGGTCACCAGCTGAGAATGCGATGAGACGACAATGACGACGGGTGGGCGTGGGATTCAGTCGGGATATTTGGATGGCAAATTCACTTGATCGTCGTCTGTCTGTCGACGCGGGCAAATTTCGTTG
Source organism: Epsilonema sp. ZAB3_2 (assembly GCA_030247985.1). Taxonomy (NCBI): domain Eukaryota; kingdom Metazoa; phylum Nematoda; class Chromadorea; order Desmodorida; family Epsilonematidae; genus Epsilonema; species Epsilonema sp. ZAB3_2. The sequence continues at coordinate 31,943 of JASAMW010005729.1, read as the reverse complement.
GGTTTTGTCGGCAGGGTTTGCAGATGCCAGCACATAGTGCGGTACGTACTTTGAGTTGAGAGACACCCAGAAATACATTCATACTGCAGCTACACTACATAATATAGGAGAGTCCAGGACTCTTTGCCCCCGCCGTCTTTCTTCATACCATCGCTAGATTCGCTCAGGCATTTTGGACTACTCCCTGAAACAATATTTGCATATTTTGAAGAGGGATGGGGAGAGGGTGGAGTACATTTTGGACTATGGAAGCAGGGCTGAGCTCTGACATTCCAGCACGCTTTTGGCCTCAAGCTCTCTTTTTCGTCGGCAGCTCTGTACATACACTTTTGGGTTTTGGATGATGGGGAGGGACAGAATCTTGGGCTTTCTCCTAGTGCTGGACGTAGAAAGAAATCTGCTTTCCAAATTTGCACACTGCTCCTGGGCTGACTAATTATGCTCGTGTTGAATGCGCTTGAAAGGCTGGCTAGGGCTAGGTCATGTCGCCATATGTGCCATGGCGCCCGATCTATGCATGCTCGAGCTGAAATTTCATCGCTCAGCTTCATATTCAGGGTCTCGTTCCCACGCTTCTGAAAAAAAGAAGTTGGATGATTGTGTTGTGTGGTCAAAAGAGATTTTGCTTCTATTTACCACGTCTGCTCGACTCCCCCTGATTACTGATTCCGACTACACAAAGACGGGGATTATTTTGTGGAAGCCCTTATACACCCAGACGCATCCACAATGAGCTCTTGACCTCAGACTGGCCTTTCTTTCTATCCTGCAGGGGCATGGCACTGGGGTGGGCGCGACGAGCAACTCTTTCACCTTCGCTGACCTACGTATGTATAGCAGTGACCAGTCAAGTCGGTGCAGGTTTAGAGATAGGGTATTAGGGTATACGGTAGCAGATCATACGCAGTACAGTCACAGTGTAGACAATAAGTGCGCAAGCACAGATATTGGATTAGTAGCTTTGTTGATTATTTCGTAGGGCTGCAAGCTTAGCATATGCGTCATGCTCGCGCTCATATATTTCGATCAGGAAATTTATGGCAATAATTTCGTCTTGCAATGCATGACGGGAGCCTTACGCAGCATACCAGGGCGAGATGCATACGAGGAGGCTGCCTCCCATGTTGTATGCACATGTTTTTGCGTTCCTGCGTTAGAGGATGAAGCTGAAGGAAAGCTGGATGATGGCTTGTGGAGGATTAATATTGGCTTTCTGTCCTCAGGCAGCCTGCTAATCAGGTTTGGAGGCTGTTATATTGCGTCAGGGGTGCCAGCGCCTCAATCCACAAAGGTGATAAGGAAGCTCTGAAGAAGGAGGAGGAGGAAGGATGGATGGATGGATATATTGCGTAAGCTTCGTGTTCTTGTCGGGATATCGTAACCCTCCGGAGAGAACTGGAGAAGCTTGTGACCATGCGATACGCCCAGACATCATATTACACGTCATGCACAAACACAGCTACTACGCCAGAATAGGCCTCGTATTGTACAGGCCTGCTGCGGTCATGTGCATGGACATCAGTAGTACTAACGGATTTAAGAACTATTTATACTGGGACTACTGTCCGTCCATCATATGCCATGATGGATTATGGAGACATGGGGGAGGGGACAAGCGGCGAAATATTGGAAGCAAATTTGTTCTGATGCTCTGAGGAGAGTGAGAGAGAGAAAAAGAAGCACTGGTTGTACATAACGTAGGGGGATAAGCTGAAGCTATTGGACGTGTGTGTATGCATGGCGACCACGTTTTTGAGTGCTTATGAACGTCAGGGCGAGTTGAGTGCTGGTTGGCGCCCCCGGAGACTGTCACCGTAATCACTGTTATTTATTCTCGATTCAAAGGCCACAAACAATCTCCTTTGAGACGTTTTGTCAGAAGAATGGCGAAGGCAAATATTACGTGCGGGTCGTAGTAAAGCAGCAGCGAATGGGATTGTTGCTATATTGTTATCTTTTTGTGCCCACTGCTCGTTTGTAGGCGTGGGCTGCATTGTTGCATTGTATACGGGTAGTTTGAGTTGGGGGATATGCGCTTCGCTGCGTTTTATAGGGATGTTTGAGCGAAGTTTTTTAACGACACGGGAATCGGGCATCACTACTCCTATAAACAAGCAGATACAATAGCGCGTATGTTGGTTACAACATGTATGCGCGGCACGTCAAATGGTGCGTGGAGCGTGTACAGGGTGTCCAACCTAAATTTACACAAAATTCAATCGATCATAACTTCCGTCTTAAGAGGCAGAGAAAGATGGGACATAGCTCATCTGAAAGGTCAATTCAAGAGCTATATTTTGGTATGTCTGCCGTTTCTGTAAGTCCTTTCAATCGCGAGTTAGAGCGATTCTCGCAGACCACCTCAAAAACAGTTTTCCCAAAACTGAAGTCCACAGCATTTCCCTTGTCATCTGCCTATTCTTTGCTTCAGCCAGAGATCATTTGACATAAAGTGAATGTTGCTCATTAACACCCTTTAACTCATTCATCCCACTGTGTGGTATGACCTTTTGCATGCATTTCTGCACTTTGTTGCCCAAATAGCCACCCTCAATGCTGAACCTTCACACTGCAATACCACCACTTTGGTTTGGTATGAGCATTTTGTCAAACAATGGTCCAGAATGCTAGAATTCCATTTCCAGTGTTTCAGGTATAAAGAAAGAGATCGCTGGTTAATGCTTTTGCTATGCCGCATTCACACTGCCACGTTTTAGTCCAGTTTTTCCTCAATTAGCTCTGTAAGCTGAAAACAGTTTTAAATTCAGTTTTGGGAAAACTGTTTTTGAGGTGGTCTGCGGGAATCGCTCTAACTCGTGAACGGAAGGGCATACAGAAACGGTGGACATATCAGATTATAGCTCTTGAATCGGGCTTTCAGATGAGCTAGGTCTCATTCTTCTCTGTCGCTTAAAACAGGAGTTATGACCGATTGAATTTTGTGTAAATTTAGGTTGGACACCCTGTACAGAACAGAACAGAGCTCTACTCACCCTCGGAGTGAAATTTGAAGCTTCTTGACGTGTCGTTCGCTCTGTTTGTTGCCTGACTTCGATTCTGTTGGCTTGCTGGTCAGCTGGGGCTGTGCTGTACACGTACACACATACATAACATTCACGACATTCAGGGCCTTCACCAGTCAAATATATTGGCTTTTGCTTGTGTGCTGCTGGCAAATATTTGTCATTTGATAAATGTCAGGACAGGACGCTTCAAATAGGAGCTAAAATACACAACAACCGCGCGAGGGATGTTCTTTTCTTTCTCTCTCGGGTACTGAGCGAACTATACTGGGGGATGTTATACTGCAAGATCAGTAGTTGGGACACCGGCTAAGAATATGCGTAGGAATCCGCCGTAGCTTTTCAGAATGCAACATGCCGTGTCTTAGTTATTGTGTTTCTGCTGTTGTGATTGGTGCTGGGTGAACCTGCGTGCGTGATGTTTCAGGCTTTCACTTGAGCGGAATGGTGCGTTCGCTGTCGGTGATCGAGGGCGAGCGACAGGCGTTCAGTGTGTCGATCAGCTTCGACAGGTGCAAGATAACCGCTGTGAAGTGCAGCTGTGATAGCCGCGACATCCACTGGTGCCAGCACGTTGTCGCCATGTCGCTCTACCGCATTCGACACCCGGACAGAATTCGACTGCGCCTGCCCATCTCAGGTACTTTATGCAGACAAGACACGCACGACCGCTTAACTCCTCCCGATCTTCAAAGTCTCCGTTGACAACTGGTTGTACAACCGACATATGAGGAGGAGTTGTGCAACCGTTGACAACCAACATATAGGAGTTGCGTAACCGTTGACAACCAGCGTATGAAAGTTGCGTAACCATTGCAACGGTTGGCGACGGTTGCACAACCAGTTCTCAACGGAGTCTTTGAAGATCGCGAGGAGTTAACCATACACGGAGCGAGCAATCGATAACGTAGTAAGAACAAAAATATATAATTCTTGCTTTGGGGAAGAATGGAGGACGTGTGTAAACGAAAGAAACTGCGCCAGGGATGGTTTCTTTAGTTTACACTACGTCCTCCATTCTTCCCCTATAAGCAAGAATTATATAATTTTGGTAAGAAGTGGACGTGGAGCCTGTGTGTGTGGTGATGCTGCTGCAGAGACGCTGTGCCAGCTGGACCGGGAGCAGCTGCAGAAGCTGGTGCAGTACCTGATCGCGGAGCACCACACGCAGGTGCTGCCGACTGCGCAGTCGCTGGCGGACGAGATGATGCAGCCCGCCTCGCGCATCAACGCCATCCCCGGCGCCCCAGACCCCACCGCCGGCCCAGCCGCCGACGGAGAACACTCCTGGTACCTGGACGAGGGCCAGGTCTGCGCCATCGTCCGCTCCTACCTCTCCCAGAGCTCCAGCATGGACAGTCTGCACTCCCTCTTCGCAAAGGTATGAACATCTGGCGTGTTCACCAGGCGTCCGTCACGGCCGTCCGTCAAATCCGTAAAACGTATCTAGGAGTACATGGCACACCACAAACAACCGTGTACTCCTAGATACGTTTTACGGATTTGACGGACGGACGTGACTATAGAGTGACGGACGTCTGGTGAACGCGCCAATAGTCGGGAAGGAAATTTGTCAGACGTGCCAGGGAATCGAACCCTGGACCTCTCGCGTTCCCGGCGAGCGCCTTAACCATTTGACCCGGATGACCACCCGGATGACCTCAGTCGCACAATTTCCCATACTTACTGCAGTAATGGGCGGCAAGCTACCGTTTTCCGCTAATCGATAATGTTTCTGACGGCCATCGGCCTCGTTTGGAGCGGTACCGATTTCTGCCGTCGAGTTTACGTACGTACAGTACGTATCATTGATACGTAGTGCATGCAATATGTATGTATGATAGTGGTTGGAAGATGTGTTGTGTTGTTTGACTGTAGGTTCGCGAGATGCTTCGTCAGCGCGATGAGAACGGTCCTCGTCTGTTGCGTCTGCTGACCGAGCAGTTCCTCAACTATCCATGGCTCGGCTCGCTCCGTCCTTCCTCTTATCAGCCGCCGCCCTCTCTCTCCGAAAAATGCCAACAACTCTGGGATCAGCTAGGTACGTACGTCTACTGCACTATGTGCATGTACTGTGTGTATAAGAGCGTGAGTGGAGTGTGTGGTGTGGTGTGTTGCAGGTGCTTTGTGGGTGTGCGTGGTGCTGAATCCGTACTGCAAGATGCAGACGAAGGCTACGTGGTACGAGTTGCTCAAGAAGTGGATGAGCTTGCCGACTTGCCCGCCCGAAAACGGAAACTACCTCCCCGCACACAGCCTCCTCTCCGACGTACTCGGTATGTACATACGTACTAGTTGTCGCAGCTGTCATTATAATATACTCCAAAAGGGAAATTTTGCACCTGAGCTCATCCAGACACGTAGTTCAGTTATCAGGGCTCTCGCCTGGAACGCGAGAGGTCCGGGGTTCGATTCCCTGGCACAGCTGTCAAATTTCTCTTTATGGGTTCTTGCTCACGTACAGTACATTAGTTATTTACCTGCGCACTGGGGGGACATTGTCAGCTATGGTTCCATTGGAGAACTCCGAAGCTGCGCCGTCCCCACGTGGACGGCATCCCCGTCAACATGTGGAATCTGGAGGGACGTTGGCTCGGTATTTGTGTGTTGTAGGCTCGGCGAGCGGCGGCGCAGGTCACAAGCCGCGTACGGTGTTTCACCGCGCCTTGGACGCGTGTCGCATCCAGTGGACGGACAAGCATCTGCGTCGCATCCTCAGACGCAGCTCCAGTCTACGCAATCCCGCCCACCATCGCGATCGATGTCCCACCACCAACCTGCCACTCTTCAACGACCATCATTGCCCCATGTGGCATGGTAAGAACAACAGGCAACTGATGGTGCGGGCTAATTCGGGCCACTCCAAACTATTGTCAATTGGGTACTAGGAAGAATATCGATGATCGTTGTAGATAGCACAATATGTTGGGCGGGGTGAACTTTTGCGTTGGTTTCGCCCTCCCAATTGATTGAAGGAAGGGTGGCCCGAATTACCCCGCACTACCATCGAGTAGGTACGCATGGTATATTTCGGTTCATGTACCCGTCCCTGTACTCTTTGTGTGTTTGGATGGTTGAATGTGTTGTTTGTTGCAGAGCACGTGCCCACGGCATGCGCCCGCGTGGAATGCCTGCGTTCGCACGGTTATCGCAGCGAAGCTCTGGCTTTGGCCACTGCGGTGGTTCGATCGATCAAGCACTGGCAGAAGATCCATCTGAGAAACTACGAGGACCTGAACCAGCCGCCGGTCGAGGGATGGATAGGACACCCGCTGGACCCCATCAATAGCCTCTACGACACACTCCTGGCCGCCAGCGAACCGAAACATCGCAAGGAAAATACCAATGCAGGTGAGATTCCAATACCAAAAATATATAATTCTGTTTAGGGGAAGAATGGGGGACGTGCGTAGTGTAAACGAAATAGAGCATCCCTGGCAGATATGCGCCCCAACTATTTGGGTTTTTGAAATATGCAATTATTTAGATACCCAATTATTTGGGTTTTACGAACCAAATAATTGGGGCGAATTTATGCCAGGGATGCTCTGTTTCGTACGGCCACCATTCTTCCCCTAAGCAAGAATTATACATTTTTTCCAATACCAATGTCCTCAGGACAAGCAGCTCCTTATCATGCTTGTCCATCGTTCTGCTGCTACCTATAGTCTAGCCAGAGAGAGTTGGCTATGGGACTCAAGTCGTCCTGCGTAGTTTGCGTGTACTTCTGCTAAATAGGAGTACACGAAGCACGGACAGAAATCCGCATTTTTTGGGAATCTATTTTACGCAACGCGTCTTGAATGCCATAACGTAACTCTTGCTGGCCAGACTATAGGAGCTCCCATTTTTCTCACCTTGGCCCTCCCTGCTCCTCATCAGTTGCTCCGCTTCTCTTCAAGTAAAACTGCTCCTTTGTAGCAGCTGCTTGTTGCGATGTTGTAGAGGAAGGAGGCAGCAGCGGTGGTGGTCGACTGGTGCACGTGCCTCCGTACGATTCTCGGGACGCGAAGGAGTCGTACCTGAGTCTGGCGCTGGAGATCGGTCTGATCGCTCTGGGCCAACAGCGTCGCATGCCCGCCTGCGCCTACACCAAGCACAAGACCGTGAAGCAGGAGGAGGGGCTGATCGCCAAACTGAAGACGCTGCGCAAGGACGACCGGCTGCATCGCGTACTCAGGCATCAGGCTGTGCTCTTGCTCGAAGGTACTGTACGAACGTACGTTTACTGTATGTACGTAACTGTACCAGAAATACATAAGATCAGGACTCCATAATAGAGAATGACTGTGAATCTGTGAGCAAAAGCCGTGCACAGAGCTACGCCCGATAAAAGCCAAAAGCGTCCCCCAACTGGGACCCCCCCCCCCCCCCACCTGCCTTTCAACAGGTTGGAGATGAAACGCATAAAGCGCCCACCAAAAAGAAACGATGCCAATGCTAAAAAAAACGTTGGGTGGGCGTCTCCTAGCGTCCCCCACTTGGGGGACGGCGTCCCCCAGATGGGGGACGGGGGTCCCAGTTGGGGGACGCTTTTGGCTCTTATCGGGCGTTGCTCTGCGCACGACTTTTGCTCACAGATTCACAGTCCATAAGATTTAGAAGGTTGCATATACGACCGAGTCGTATATACGAACCTACTTGGTCGCTGGCCTTGCTCCTTCCTCGTACACTGTTTGCATATTCCTCCCCCTTTCTAATGTTATCTATTTCTAAACTGTACCAAACACGTTTGGAGATTCGCGTAGATTACTGGCTCAAGGTACTGTCATGTTTCGTGTATAGCCCCCTGGGGCTATATGATCGGTAAGCCCCGATTAGGGGGGCTATATTCGAGGCGGGGCTATACAAAAGGGGGGTTATATAAGAGGGCATTTTGCATTAGTGACCAAAGTAAGGTTATTTGACCCCTGAACTCGTTTTTATGGCTTATTTTGCCTTTACACAAGCTAAAGTGGTCTAAAACAAGCTGCTCTTGCGCAAAAATTATCATTTTTGACAAGGACTGACTATTTCTGGTAAGGTGGTCAAGAGGGGTCAAAACCAAAATATATCCCAAACTGTCCCAAATGATGCGCCATCAACTCCTATGGCTAGAAACACGTCGAAAACGCTGTTTTTAGCCCTAAAAACCTTCGTTTCCGTCGTTTTTCGCGGTCTTTGATATGGGGCTATATACGAGTACAAATGACGATAGGCACCGATTAGGGGGGGCTATATACGAGGGGGGGGGGGGGCTATATTCGAGTGGGGCAATACACGAAACATTACAGTAGGTAGAGTAGTACACAACACACTATAGTAGTAGTAGTTTTGATATTTGCATGTGTAGGTGGGAGTTGGAGTGGTTTGGGCCCAACGCTGCAGCCGGACACCATGCCTGTGCATCAGTTGGCCAGCTTCCTCTTCGAGATTCTGCGCCCACAAGATCCGGAGATGGCCTACAAGATCGGACTCAGGGCTATGCGGTATGTATGTAGTACATTTGTACAAGATCACGATAGTTTTACGTGTGCTATGCAGCGTGACGCAGTGTTGCAATGCTTGTTGTAGGATTCCGGTGTTGGAGCGTCAAGATGCGTCAGAGGATGCGAATTTGCTGCTCTTCAATCCCTCCGGATGGTCAATTCCATTCAGTCACGTGGAGAACCAACAATCTCAACTGGCTAGCACCATGCTGCTCGCTTCCAAAGGTATGTACTGTACGTTGTGTAATACTCATTTAGTGGTGGAATGCGCGAAAATAAGCAATGGAACACCTACTTGACTAATTTTGTATCATGGTATGACCGCTTTCTCTACATGGACCGCTGATACCAGTGGCTCTCTCTTTTCTTCCTTTGCATAGTAACCGCTCTCCGCAATAGTATGTCCTATTTCCTGGGCTATTCGAAGTAGAATACGATACGATACCGCTGCCTTGCCATGACGGTGCAGTGAGCACACGAAATGCATACGTACTGTACTGTACGTTGTTCTGCAGATGACGTGTACCGTCTTCGTTCGGTGCTGGAGGCGATCCACGCGCACATGCGCTCCTCTTCTCTGGTCTACCGCCTGGCGCACGAGGTGCACAGAGAAGCCACCTCCATCCAGACAGCCGCTCCGGACGGATCCAGTAGTGCAGAGCAGCTGGTGGTCGTCAAGCAGAATCTGCTCAACACCGCCCTCGAGCTGGGCCTCCAGGTGTGTATAACAGACAGTTTTGCCTGCTTTTGCTCGTTCCCCTGTTTGGCTCAGTTGGTAGAGTGCTCGCACGGGCTTGGGTTCGAGTCCCAGCCAGCGCAGTGTGTGGAATCTAAACCATGGCTGTCATGATCAAAAGGGGAATTGTGTGACTGAGGTCATACGGGTGTGTAGTCAAATGGTTAAGGCGCTCGGCTGGAACGCGAGAGGTCCAGCGTTCGATTCCCTGGCACATCTGGCAAATTTTCCTTCTCGACTGCAGGTACTGAGGATGACGGTGGGGAGTCCGAGTTGGTCCCGACGGGAGATGGTCCGCTGGCTGGTCACCTGCGCTTCCTCCCTCAGTCTGGACGCTGTTCTGTCCATCCTACAGAATTGGCATCAGCTGTTCACGCCGATTGAAGCTTCCGGTATGTATTTATGCCAGAAAGAAAACCGCTGAAATGAAGAGCAAGGGGCTGTACTGCCTTCGTACGTTGTTATGCATTTGTCATACCGTCTACTGTACATGGCCATATTTGAAAGTGTTGTTATTGTAGGTACGGTAGCTCAGATGTTGACGGCGGAGACGGTGGTGTTGCAGCTGAAGCTGGACGCTCAACAGCTGGAGGAGCTGAGACGAGCCTTGTACAAGATGGCCTTGCAGTGCGTCTTCAAGAATCCCCCCGCCTGCGCCCTACACGCCCTCTCTCTATGTACGTACACTATACAGGGTGTCCCATTTGGATATGAAATGTCGTTTGGGGTTATAACTTGGGAACCACTAGAGTTAAGGCGCTGAAATTTTTCCTGCAGATACCCAAGAATATGCATAACCTTGTGTAAAAATTTCGTCACAAAACTCCAATCTGAACATAAGATATTGGTAGCTCAAGTTTCGACCACGAAAATCAAAAATTTTTGAATCGCAAGTCTTGTGCTCAGACGAATTTTTGTGACATTCTCATCATTGTTGCGCTAGTCAATACGTGGGATCTGTTTGACAGGGCAACAGGAAATCCCAGAGGAGACATTTTTCTTTCCTGACTTGCTACATGCACATATCAGTTCACTTCATCAACACTCAACTCAGACAAAACCAAACCAGCAGTAGCCTGGCAGTAGCCAGTACTTCTCTTCTCGCCCTATCTGACTCCCCAACTTTTCCTGGTAGATTTTCACCCGAACAAGCTACCATGTTCTAGTAAGCTGAAGTTTTCCCCAGAACTGTAAAATAATATTCGTTGTGTGTTCCCACACATTGAATGACATTATGTTGAAGATGGCACAAAAATTCGCCTGAACACCAGACTTGCGATTCAAAAACTTGTGGTTTTCGTGGTTGAATCTTGAGCTACCAATATCTTACGTTCAGATTGGAGTTTTGGGACGAAATTTTTACACAAGGTTATACATATCCTTGGGTATCTGCTGGAAAAATTTCAACGTTTAACTCTAGTGGTTCCCAAGTTATAACCCCAAACGACATTTCATATCCAAATGGGACACCCTGTATATGTTTGTGGGCCTACTTTGCAGTAAAATCGAATGGGGGTCATACGTGTTACATTACCTTGGAGTACCATGACCGGCATGACCTTTATAATGAGATGCTAGGACAAGAGAAGCAGTCTGAAAAATTGGGCAGCCAGTGCGTGAGTCGAACACGCAGTGCAGTACGGGATTACACCCCTCTTAGCCGCGCTAAGGACTATTCTATCCTGTCCTGCGTTACCATGACCTTTATTGTTTTTCTCCATGCGTACGTCGACTGTCTGTGATTGTAGGCGAGCGCGACGCGGTGGCCTTCGACGACGCGTACCGTCTGGTGGTGGACGCGGGTCGGACCGGCTGCATCCCCGCGCAGGAGCTGTTCAACATCGCCAAGCACATGGAGCACACCCGGCACCCCCTGAAGGCCTACGAGATGGCCGTGCTGGGTCTGGCCAACACCCACATCGGGCACACGGACGAGGCCTCGGCCCTCATCGCGGAGGTGTACTGGGCCTGCTGGCTGGGCCACCGGCTGGGCAGCTACCAGCTGGCCCAGGTGATCTCCTACGTCGTGAAGAACGTGAAGTGCGCGCCGGTACTCAGCGCCATCTTAAAGGGATACGCCCTCGGCTCCACGGGACTGGCGGAATTGTGCGCCGCCCCGTCGACCAGCCAGCAGCCCACCACGGCCACTGGCACCACCACTGTCGCAACCGTGAACGCTGGAGGATTGAAGACGGGAGGCGGCAGATCTGGGAGGGATGGAGGAACTAGTGGTGGAGATAGTGGCACTGGAAGCAGCAGCGGCGGCAGTAAGGAGGCGGAGGTGTTTCAAGCGCCGCCGTTAAGGCAGCTGCTGGATGCGGCCATCGCTGCCTACGTCAACACGACGCACTCGCGGCTGGTCCACATTAGTCCGCGGCATTACGCGGAGTTCATCGATTTCCTGGCCAAAGCCAGAGACACTTTCCTGTTGGCCAAAGATGGCCACTTGCACTTCGCACAACTCCTCGAGAATATGAAGCTGGTCTACAAGGGCAAGAAGAAGCTCATGAGTTTGATCACGCAGCACTTTGGTTGATGAATAATGATTTTAGTTTATAGGAGAGTTGATGAATTGTTGTTACAGCTGTATTGCACTGCACAGCGCACTATATCCGCAACGATGATGAGATTTATGTACTGTAGTAGCTCTGTACTCGGTTTATAGGAACATTTGCACCGTGATTTATTCAGCGCAGAGTGAAAGCGGCCTACATTTGGCTGCTTTGCTTCGTGCACAATCTTCGGTAATTGTCGCAATGAAAGATAAGTGTCACGAATGATTTGAAGATTGTCGTACGGTATTTGAATTGTGTGAGTCATGTAGTGTAGATTACAAGTTCGCACCGATTCAGCACGTAACGTAGGGTGTAGATAGAGATACATACGTACACTGTACATACCTATTGGCGTAGTACTTTGCGGTGGCATGCTTATGTGCAGAAGAAAACATAATCCCAAGTGGCCTTTCAATCAACGCACAACCCACCAACAGTGAATGCGAAATTATTGTGGTGCCGTAAATTAGTGTACCCATGTTGACCATTTGTAAATAAAAAGTTCCAATTTTTGCCCTTACGGCCTCGCCGTAAGGGCTACCACGTTAGGTTGCCTTAATCATACGGGTATAGGGACCCTACGTACTATGCTGTAGGATAGGGTTACGTACTGTGTAGGTATAGGACAAATTTCAAATTTTCAATTTGGCGATCCTACGTATGTGGCGGCGATACGTCCCATGATGAAGTTTCGTTGACGTTTTAGAGAACCTAAAGTTTCGTTGACATTTAGAAGATTTTTGTTTCGTTGACATTTAGAAGATTTTTGTTTCGTTGACATTTTGGGAAAAATTTGTCCGCACCCAGGTTCGAACCTCACCCCGGGTAATCCCGTAGGATTGGAAGACGAACGCTCTATCGCCTACACCATCGCGACGAACTGGGCAAATGACGAAAACACAGGATAAGTAGTTGAGCTGAGAGGGAATAATTTGCATATAAGGCAAAAAGATAAAAGATGTGGTTTGGGGAGTAATTTGCATAGGAAATGTCGACATTTGAGCCAAAAATAATTTACATGAAAAGAACAGTGTGTTAAAGAGTGCGCTATTGCGTTGAAGAATCACAGGGGAAAAATTGTGCATAGTCAGTGAGAAAGGGAATGATTTTCTTCTGAAAGGATCGTATCTTCAACAGCAATTCAAAAGGAGAACTCTCTTTTGGAAGGAGTGCGTGTTCAAGAGCGATTCAATAAAACAATGCCTGGAATGCTGTGGAAGAAGAACATCTCAACTCAAATGGCAGGAGAGAAAAAGCAGGTAATTTTGAAAAGAAGTTCTGCAGCAGATACAGTACTGATAGCTGTACAATAGATTCATTTCTTTCTGGACCCACGGGCCCGATCTATTACTGTAAACGGGGAAATTTTCGGACGGAGGAAATTTTCGGAAAATTCGAACAAAAAATTCTGTCCGAAAATTCTACCGTATGAATTTTTTGTATGTACAGTATATTTCCATGTGCAGTACGTATTGCTAAAAATCTTAGAGTCAACGAAACTGAAAAAACGCGCACAAAAGCAACAAAACCTTCAGTTGCAGAGCAGTTCACAGGCTCATGTTTAGATTGCTAGCGTGAAGTATTCATGTCAACGAAACTGTGAATATGTGACCAATATGGTGCTGTGTCCCCTGATACCGTACTTCCGATTTTGCCCACCGTTTTTCTCTGCTTACAAACCTGCTTTACCCATCCGCATCTGCCTGGGGGACCCAAAGGTTTTTCACTGCTGCATGCTGAAACCCTACTTGACCCACGGGCCCGATCTATTACTGTAAATGATGAAATTTATGGACGGTGGAAATTTTCGGATAAAAAATTCTGTCCGAAAATTTTAACGTCCGAATTTTACCGTCTTTCATACATACGTAGTCTACAGTACATTCATACGTAATACAGTAAATGTCGCTGTGCGTGCATGCACATTGAGGTCAGACATGTGTCCGAAAATTTCCCCATCCGAAAATACAACTTCAATCAACTCTCCATTCCATACCGCACGCATCCTCTTTCTTCTACTACCATTTATCAGCCCTTACATACTGCTACCTGTAAGGGCTTCACTCCTGTTTGGCCCTCAGGACAAACGGCTGGTAATCATTTAATATCTGCCGCTCAGACAGCATCTCTACTTCCAAAAGACAGCACACCAGCCTCTACTACTGCTAATTGTAAGGGCTTCACTCCTGTTTGGCCCTCAGGACAAACGGCTGCTAATCATTAATGTCAGCCCTTCAGACTCCTCCACTCACACCTAGAATGGTTGCCTTTTTATAAGCTGCTTGTTCTTGCTTCACTCTGCTTTCATTTTTTGTCTGTATTGCGTATCTAGCCGTGTGGTTAATGAAAAAACTCGATATTAGCGTGTAGTACCTCTACTTTAGATAGAAATTGTTGTATACTTCCTGTAAAATGTGTTTGTGTAATGTTGCGTTGGCGTCTACATTAGTGTTGGTAATTTTGCATCAAAAAATATAGTTGTTCGTAAGTAATAATCAGGTGGTGTTTTTTGTTGCAGTTTGAAGTTGTGGCGTGGTGATGCTTGTGTCCAATTGGCCTAATGAGTTTATTTCTTGTTTCCGGAAACTGTAACAATTCGAATTAAACTTTTGAATTTCTCGCCAAAAATAACGTTGCAAAGATGTAGAAGCAGCATAAACGGAAAAAACAATACAACCAAAAGTCTCTAACCTGATCTACAGGATGTATCAGAATTTACTCGCCGGATGTTTGTGCTTATATCTCCCCACCGGAGTGTCACATTCGAATGCGGTTTTTTGCGTTTAATAGCCAAGGCTTCAACGTTGATGCAGCCAAAATTTCAGCTTTCTAGGCCAACAGGAAGCGGCTCAAACAGCTCGATTTGCAAAGCGTCAATTTTGCAGGCGGCCAGGTACAGATCGGCTCCGGTTTTTCTCTCCCCAGTTTACCTAACCCAGTTCTCTCCTTAGTTTTCCTTCCGCAGTATTCCCCTCCCCAGTTTTTATCTGAAGCACAAGTTTCGGATGAGTTTTCCATCTCCGTTCCACTTCTCTTGCAGATTCGAACTTAGCAAACAGTGTTACAGCCAAAATTCGGGCATCCAAACTTTTCCTTGGGACGCTGATGCCATGGTGATCAAACTGAAGTCTATCTTCGACAAGACTGCTCAAAAATGCATGAAAGTTAGCGTAGAATGGTGAACAGACTTGAACGAGAAAAAAGCGAAAATGCAAAATCCGTTGCCTGTCGCGCTCGTGGCGCAGGCGGTAAGACGGGCTGCGTCCGATCTGCCGTCCTCTGCGTCATGAGTTCCCACTCTCGCCAGGTGGGATTAAAGCGACTGGCAACCCCAGCGGCAGTATGGTGCGCCCGCTCGCTGGCTTCTAAAGGCACCAGTGCTTTCCTTCGGGTCAGCACACCCCGACCAGTGGTCGCTGATGGCTGTTCGGCTTCGTGCCAGGCCCTTCCCTGGTTCGGGCCATTGTTGGTCGTGCCTTGTGGCACTGGACTGGCCCCACCATAACGGGCGTTGTTAAAGGTTCGGAGGAGACTATGTGGGTTTCACCTACAGCCGACCCTGTGGGGTACGGTCTCGCCAAAAAAAAAAAAAAATCCGTTTCCCCGCCTCAGTGCCCTGCCTCCGTTTTGCGCCAAAGAAGGCGCCGCAACTTTGACCGCTTACAGCGCCATGACAATGCAACCTAGGAAGCTGAAATTTTGGCTGCATCTACGTTGAAGCCTTGGCTATTCAACGCAAAAACCGCATTCGAATGTGACACTCCAGTGGGGAGATATAAGCACAAACATCCGGCGAGTAAATTCTGATACACCCTGTAGGATCAGAATGTCAATCTTGAGTTAGCCTACCGTATTTACCGGTAGGTCCTATAAAAATTGAGAGGTCCTATATGGGGCTATGCATGGGACATTTTTTATGTTTTTGAGAGGTGCGCAGAGGCATATTTTTTAGATCAAAAGCACGTGTTTTCGGGGCATATTTGAGGTCAAAACAGGGTTATTCTAGTACAATACACCCCACGCAGGCTTATAGGCATCTTAGCTTGGTGTGGAAGTGGCTATGGGTAGCTTATGACCAGCTTATATTGGTAGCTTCAGGTACTCTACAGTACATATGGGGCTATGCATAGGGGGGGGGGCTATGCATTGGGCACTTTTTATGTTTTGCCAATATGGGGCTATGCGTGGGGGGCTATGCATCGGTAAATAAATACGGTATGTTAACCATTAAAAAAGATCTACACCTCTTAGAAAGAAACATGACGAACAGTAACATTTTGGTAAATCTCAATCATGGTGCAGTGCAATGCAATGCAACCAACATTCGCTAACTGTGTACTTACAGTACATTCGATGATTCAACTTCGACTTGAGGGTATCTACTGTGACACACTGACAATAATGTACCAATACTTTCGTGCCTTCCAAATAAGGGCTTTACGTAAGTATTTCTTTGGGGCAATCCTGCTTCTCCATATTGGGTGAGTGAAGTAGTCTTTCGCGTAATCGTGTACTGTGACTGGATAGTTGGAGAAGGCAGTTTATTTTGATCTGAAGCTGCTGATAATCGTGTCCAACGTGACTGCGTGTAGGGTGGGGCTGCTGCAAAGCGGAGATGAAGTTATTTCGGTTCCCCTGAGTCCAAGAAATTCGCTCAAATTTCACTGTAATACCCTCTCTCGGTGCTGGTGTAGCTTTGGCGTAGTCAAGCAGTTGTCTGTCGTCATAAACCCTCTTTGTACGTACTGATACTGAAGGTATGTACGCGGTGTGTATGCGACCGCGAAATATTGCGCACTTGATAGGCCGCTACCATGTACTAGTGGCAGCGGCGGTGAAAAACGGATGTCTGAAGTCAATGAATTGAAGAATTCGCTCATGCTTTTCCTAGGTCGCCCTGCTTTTGCTTTTAGACCCACATACGTACGTACGTACTACTGTATGGCTTGCTCGCCCACAATAACGTAACACATAGTACACATTCTAGCCCAAACGAAAATCGGCGAATAATGCCGGTGTTGCGACTCTAACTTTTGGGCTTTAACCCAGTGGCTTGGCCAACTGCACGTTGCTGACATTATTGCCTGTCATAAATAAATACTGGATGCCTGTCTTATCGAGAGCGCGTTTTTTTTCGCACGCACAGGCACATGACGCTTTATATGTACATGAAGCGCTTGAACCAAACGCATATCAAAGTAATTTTGGTAACTTCCGCGTCTATAGTAGCCGTCATCGTGATCGCAATCCTGGTCTGTTTTATTATCATTTGTAAGTACATGTGGTATTTTCTTGCCAGTCATGCTGCTCTGTCATACGGAAGGTATGAAATTTTACCAACAAGGGTGATTAGTTGCTATACACATGCTGAGCGCATGACTTTTTATATCCTGTCTCATTTGCTAAAATAATCTTGTTTGGCTGCTCCGGCATAGAAAAAGGAAGAAGAGCATGGGGTAGTAGTAGTAATCGTGATGTTGCCGTTCTTTTGGTTCAACGCCACGACTGTTCTTCGACTTAAAAATAATTATGCAAAATGTGTGCATACGCTGCCGTTTTCACCTGGACTTGTCAACCTCTTGTGACATATACTGTTCATTTGTATTTTTCCAGCGACAAATGGTAAAAATGATCACGACTGCAAAATGCCATGGACATGGATCGTCGAATACGTCCTGCGTATTTTCTCTGGGCTACGCAGATGTTCCCAATTGAAAAGGCAAGCAAATCTGTCAAAAAGCTGCTGGCAGTGACAAGGACAACTTTTGCTGGTATGCCACGTACATACGTTGCAATTCTGTCCATCTCTTCATCAGTTGCAGCTCACCATTTTTATTAGTGCCAAAAAGTTTCTGGGGATTTTTATCGAGCCAGGATAAGAAACGCTACTACTGTGGAGTTGTTCGCTTGTCTTCTTGAAGCACGCGTCGTGTTGCTCCGCCTCTCCTAAAAAGTCATCGTTTTGGTTTCGACCAAAAGCTGCTGGTGGTTGCATGCTTTTGCGTACATTGTGTGCTACAGTATGCACGGGATAGAAAACTATTGTACGTACTACGTACAGTACGTACTGCGCATAGTTTTCAGATTTCAGTCCGTGTGTCGCCCGGGTCTCATTAGTCCTATCTTATGTCGGTGGCTGGGCTTCTTCTCAATTTGATCAGTTCCTCCAATTTCCTGAATAGTTTTCCTGGAGCTAATCATGCATTTCATTTCCCGCGCACAGACAACAGTATAGGACTTTTGTCAAAGTTTAGCAGCAGCTGAGTAGCAATGCGTGCGGTAAGTACCGATATTACCCATCGAAGACTCATTCCCCCATAATGACATGTACCCCGTACGAAACCGCCTAGGGGTACAGTCGCTGGATTGCGCACGGCCCAAGCTTACACACCAACGTGGCTTTCGCTGGACTTTGTCACAGCACCGCGGCAGTGGCAGCCGCCGTCAAACAGGAGGAAACAGTTATGCCAAAGGCAATAACAGAGCACACCCAGAACGACTGCTGACGTCACACTGAAACCCGTAAGGGCCAGGGCAGTGGGCGTCGATGGAGTGAATGAAGATTGCTAGGTAATAGCTATTGTACTATTACAAGCCGAAGATAAATACCGGGCGGTAGTAGAAGATGAAGGTTGAAGTGAAAGACATGGGAAGTGAGGTAATAAATAAACGAAATAAAATAAATCTCCGCTCTCCCTCCGACCGACCTACTCTTGGACTTGTTCTTGCCAAAACTGAGCGAGCTCAGAACGGACAGAAAGGCGAGGTGGCTCCCCACGCACCGAGCTACACACGACAGCACATAAAATACATACTTTATACATACGTACAAATATACATAATGTGCAGGTGCCGCGCCGCCGGTGTGATGCGTGGGCCTCGCTCCGCCAAGCTGTAGAAAGCACGCCGCCTCGCACGCACGAGCGGAGAGAGTCTGCTTCATGGTGATTGGCCAGTGGGGCGGTTGACTCCGCCTACGATGGTGGCTCCGCCACGCGTCGGAGTGGAGCGGATTGTAGATATTTCACGCTGCTGGATTCCACTCCAGACGCGCCCGCGTCGCAGTTCGTGATGACCTCACCAAGCCTCAGCTGGCAGTTCTGTTGCAGGCCAAATGGAAGTTCTGTTGCAGTTGGCTGTTGTTGTAGAGATGGAGTAGTTGTGAATAAAGTAGTAGTAGTTGTAGCTCTTGCAAAATAAAATGGAAATGGAAGATGATGGGGGCTCTTGCAAAACAAAGATTCAGGCTATTGAGGTTGAGATGGAATTGGTGGCTCGGCAGTAATTCTGTTGTAGAAGTAATTGCAGGAATTAGGTGAGTTCTATTGTAGGATGAAGGTTGCAGCAAGAGCCCCTGGCTGGGCTGTCCCGAAGGAACCAGAGCAAGGTGGGACTGGGGGGTTTCGGGGCGCCCTTGGGAGCAAAGTGCAAGACAGCGCGAAGCTAATCTTATTAGGCACAAAGCACTAACACACAATGCGTAATAACCCAAGGGGTATCGGACCGCTCTATAACAGCAAAATCAGGACAGGTCAAGGAAGGGACATCACCACCAGCGGGGGGAAGGCAGCGACGCTGGGGGAATACGTGGGGCCGTTGTAGAGGGACGGGGCCGCTGTCGGTAAGCTGGTGGTGGGGCGGGGCAGCTCTGGCAGACTTGGTGAGGCTGCGGGCGGCCACTGGCTTCTCGGTGACATCGGCTCCCTCTCTCGCGCCCGTCCGGCGAGGCGGCGGTGCAGGTGATCCGTGCGGGGTGGTGAGTGCAGTTTGATGGGCGGCTCCGGGTCGTGGCGTTGAAGATATATACAGGCTATTGTATACATAATTACATAAAAGTGCACGTACGTAAATGATGATTGCTCACGACCTAACTCAATATAAAATACAGAAAACTACTCTAAAATAATGTACATACCTATATTGTGGGGAGCCGCTTATACACATGCTATTACGTACATAAATGAATAATTTACATTAGTTGTGTATCAATAGAAATCTGTTTTTCTTTACAGCTGGGTGGCAGACGCCATTTTGGCGTTTGGTGGAAGGGCGGACTGGCCGAAAACAACCCGTGAGGGTATATAAGTAATCCGTACTTACTCACAAACCCGACCAGCCCTCATCGCGTTTGGCGACTGTCTTTCGACTCAAGAGTACAGTAAGACTACTAGTGAACGTCACATTGGAACGCACTAATCAAACTGACATCTTGTGGTATCCTGGCAGGAATACCTGTTTGTTTTGGTGCCGGTACAAGGTCAATTTGGACCTCGTTTAAGGTGTTCCGGTACACCTACAGTAATCAGGTAATCAGCATGTGGCTAATTTCCCGGTCCTCCCTTCTACTAGGTTTTTCTAGGTAAGGAGTAATATTTTACGATTTCTTCTGCTGCTGTTGCGATAGGTCGCCAGCAGGAGGAAAAACCGTATTGTCACCCGTCACCCAGGCCATTTGTCTCTGTAAAGACTCTGTATACTTTTTCCTTTGTGAGGGTGTCATTGTAGAAAGATCCACAGCTTCTACAGTGTGTGGAGGAAGTGGAAGCGGAGCAGCAAACGCATCAGTTGTCATGAGCATTTGCGGGGCAGATGGTGAATATTCCATCGTGCTGCTCTGAGATGCAGGCCTAGACTCCGGAGCTCGCGGAGTAGGTGGAGCCGGCAGAGCCTGGGCCCGTTTGTAAGATGGCAGCCACACTGTCATCCCAGGTGGAGCCTCTACACGAGATGTGGAACGCTGCCGATACCAAGTAAGCGTGGCAATGTTCACTGTTTCTGGTTGAGATGTTTTATTATGAGCCAGGTCAAACACCTCAACTACTTCTATCACCCCGCTTTGTGAAGCCGGAATATTGTAGGCCACAAGGCGGTTATACCCTACTGGCGCTATTGCATCAGTGTGGGCAGGGTGATACAACCGATTTACTTCCCACTGAGTCTTGATGTCCACAGTGTTAGGATAGTCTAATAAGGCCTTCCTAATTCCGTCATGGAGCTCAGATCCCTTAAAACCCGCAATGAGATAAAGTGGGTCATAAGGGTTTGACTCAATGTGGGATGCAATTACCATTCTTCGCCCAATGTCATCGAGGATGCTTCCTGCAGGCGTAGAAAGAATTGCCGCAGCAGTAGAACCAGGCTCAGGGGTTGAGAGAGACCTATGTTCCCTACCGAAAGTCTGCAATGAGCTTCCTGGTCCCATCGCATCTTGTCTGACGAGAGGGGGAGGCGTAGTCCGGCTAGATGTGACCACAGCTACCTCTCTCGCCCCTGACACCCCAGAAGTTGGTGGTGCCGAAGCTGGCAAAGCCAAAGATTGATTTTGCAGGGTGGTCCAGTAATCTAACTTTTCAGAAAGCTCCTGTGCCCACTTGGGAGGTTCTTCTTCCTGAGAAGCAGAACTGGAAGCGGCTGTATACGTCTCCCTTGAGGGGCGTGGCATATAAACAGACGCAATTTCCTGCTGTTCTTTAGTCCATTTTTCAGATACTTTTCTGGACTGTGCTGTGCCGGGCGCAGCGCTGGAGGCCGCTCTCTGTCGTCTCTGGGAGAGGGGCGCCCTGCCTTGCACTTCAGCCTGCCGTCTCTCCAGGATCATCCGTTCTTCATGTGGACGTAGTCCTGGGAAACGGGGTGGTCGTGGGACGGGGTGGGTAGACTTAGGTCTAGCTCCTCCCTTCTTGTATGGCGATACAGCCCGCGACCCGGTAGGTGCTGTCTGTGAAGACTTGCCTAGGTTTTGACTAGTGCTAGGCAATTGCACTACACCAGATTGGTCTGCAGCCGATGCCATGGGAGTTACTCCAACTTGCATGGCTCTAGGAGCTCTGGCTGCAGGCATGGTAAAGTCAACAGGCGTTGCCATTTGTCGAGGTTGGCAAGTCTCATCCTGTTGCTGCTTCTGCTCAATGAAAACGACATCCGAATCGTCGTCAATTGAGAGAGATGCATCCGCTTTTGCGGCACCAACTCCTCCGCGCTTCTTTTGTGCGCGATGAGATGGAGGGGTTTCTCCAGGGTCTAGGTTTGCCAGTTGACCTCTGGCAACCGCGTCCAACTCCTTGAGACGTTCTGCCATTGCAGTGCTCAAAGAGCGCCTCCGGCTAATCCACATCCAAAGAGGTTCATTTCCAGGAGGTGGCTGCCAAACTTCTTCAGTTGGTCCCCGTTCCGCCTCCATTTTATCATAACGATACTGGAGCACAGTTTCCAACTGATCACTTTCATAGATAGCATCACGGTGATCAACCATTCCACCTAGGTGGGTTTGAACCTGTGTGTGATGCGGTCTAACTACCATGACGCGCTGCTTAGCCATATCATTTAGGATATGATACATGCGTCTTTTCCAATCTCCAACAGCCATTCTCGTGCCGTTAGAGTGGGTGACAATGGAGTCTTCAGTATAGGGAAATGTCCTGAAGTCTCCCTGAGTAGGCGTGTGAGCTTGTTCCCTACTCTTATAAGATGGTGGGTAAGAGCAGTTCTCTGTAAGTCCTTTATGTGGGACTACATTCCAAACTGACTCTGGATCCACTGGCTGTGCTGGAACAGCCAAGGTGGGAATCCAAGTGGGAATCGTTTGCCAGCAGTAGGCCGGAATCGGTTCCCTTAACCTAGCTGGATGGCGTTTCACAGCTGTAGGGTCGATGCCCAGATTCAAGCATAGAAATTCAAATTGTTTCCAGCAATATGCTTGATCATGGACGAAAAGCGCTCCCTGGTCCATTAACTCAACCCATTTGACTGAGATGGCAGCAGAGTCCTTCCCTACATTGTCTGGATGAGCCGAAAAGAGGCCAAGTCCAGAACCGGCCCAGTAGGTGTGGCCTTTCATGTAGGCCCTCATCGCCTCTGAGATACCGGTTTCACTGTCAGAAACCAACACTTTGGTGTAGTCGATCTGACTGGTTGGTCCGAGCAAGTGCGGTAAAGGGTGCACTCCGTATGGTGCTATCCTTCCCCATTGCCCAGTCGAATGTACATATCGTATGTACGGGACGAAATCTCCAAGCGGGCCATATTCTCCCATGTGTGGGGAGGCCACAGCAACGCCCAGGATTTCTCTTCCATGACCCGGTCCAGAACGTTTCTGGCGGTCTGGTAAAGTCACCAATGGTGTGCGTTTTAAGTGAACACCTGGTGTCTCAGTTCGACGGTTGTTGATCCGTTTGAGATCTTCAGCCGTTTTCCCTACATTCTTCTCTATCCAGAAGGGACGTTGAGAAGGGTACTGAATTCCAGTGCGCCACTTAAAGTATGCATTTGTTAGCGGCGCCTGGCGATTCGAAGGAGGGTCCATATCCGGAAAGCAAAAGCGTTTCTGGGCCCTCTCCGCTTCGATCAAGGACAGGCCTAGCTGGATCTCATCTTCCCATGTAGCTGGCCTGTTCGGTGACCAATGTGTGCCAGTGTCAGCCAACATATAGTATGTCGACTTTGTCACCTGACCTCTCCACTCATACGGAGCGGTGAGTATTTTAAAGTCAGGGCACAGATGAAAGGCGGTACAGTTCCAGCCCCAATCGGACCAAGCTGGACGATCTTTTTGCAGCGCCACCTGTCGGTCGTGGACCAGAACTATAGCCTTATAACGTGCATTGCCGGCGCATTCTAGATGCGGAGGCTGATACACATAGTAGAGCGGGATGATGCCAGGGAATCCAGCATTTTGCTCCACTACTTCCACCTCACATACTGTGTGGGTAGGTACTAGCAGAATATGCTCCATCACATCATACCTTTCCAGCATAACTTGAAGATTCTTAGCTTCGTTATCTTCGCATGGACAAGGCTGACTGAGGCATCGTCGAAGTGCATCCTCTGTGGTATACACGTTCGAAAACACAGGCGCCATTCTGCTTTGGCGATTGTGCTCAGGCAATTCCTTCAACAATTCATGCTTCCTTCCAGGTCCAGTGTAACCGGATTCTGCATAAACTGTGAAGTACTGCTGTAAGTCACTCTGTGTGACCAGGGGCAGGGCATGGACACATATTTTGTGTTTGATCATCCATAAACCCAAGAGGTATAAGCGCTCCCCTAATCGGTAACGCTCTTCTATGCCAAATCCTGGCAGCTTGAACATCTTATACATGGCGTTAATTTGTAGCACCATGTGATGAAGCATTTCTCCCCAGGCTCTATTTGGAGAGGCTGTACAGAATTCGCATAGGTAGATGAGTAGACGCTCCAATCTAGTTCGTGCTTCTGGTGAAATAGAAGGGAGCCAACCAGCAGCCGCACCTCGTCTTATATGTGTGGTGCGAATTGCATTGACAAAAGGCTGCATACCGTTTAAAGCGACCATCTTTTCGCCATTTGCAACGATATACTTTCGCAACCAATCGTTGGCGCTATTTAGCCTGTCTTGCGGTGAAGCATGACTTCCTGGCTCTTGTTCCACTAGACGTTGGATCTCGTGCCAGTGCCAATGCTTCTCTGGGGATGGGGCTGCTTCCCCTGGCGTTTTAGGCATGTAATTGGCCGCCCATCCAGGTAGGTATCCATCCTTCGCTGGAGTAGGCTCGGGGCCAATACGACCTACCAAGTTTGCCCAAGGTGGACGCACTTGTGTTTGGGGAGGACGACGGGTATTGAATTCTTCCGTTTCCATACTTCCCCCAGCGTCAACAGGTTCTTTATTTTCTGTTGAACCTGCTTGTTGAGAGTCCAGCTCTGTCTGAACTTCCTCCTCCTTTGCATGTTGACTGGCATACAGTAAGCGTCCGTATGCTGCCTCAAGCTTGGGAGACAGGGGTTCATCAGTGTCCGAATCACTGCCAGAGGTGGAACGTCCTTCGGCAGAAAGAGATGTGCTTAAGGACTCCGGATTGCTTGCTTCTCCCTGTTGTTGTTCAGAGAGGTGCAGATGGCGCTCTTGATCGAGTGTTTCAAGTCCGATCTTTAAAGCTTCGGCTACAGTAGCCGGCCGCTTAGTACTAGACAGAGTTTCCAAACTGGGCGTCTGAGCATGAGCGGTGAGTTCAGAGAACATAGTTTGTGTCTCTGAGCTTGAAGGTGTAAATCTTGAAGCACGATCATCACGCCTGATTTTTAGTAGGCGCAAAACGTGCTGAGCCACTTGTTTGGCGCGAGGAATGGTCCTAACACGCCATTGGGCTTTTGGGTCGTAAGTCTCCGGAGGCTTACATTTGCTGATGACTGGCATGTGCTGCAGTCGGGGTTGTCGGGTAAAAATATAAAACGTCCTTGCTCCTCCACCACGTCCTTGAAGCCGGCTTCCAATAAAACTACCCTGCAACAAAGAACATGTGTGATGAAAGAGCACCGGGCATACCATGAACAGCTGGCATGAATATACCGCAGTGTCTATGTATGACCTACATAGGCGCGAGGGCAAAGTGAGTATGCTTGTGCACATACTAAATACACGTACATATGTGCACGTATAATTAGGTAGCTCGAATGCCAACTGCACGCCTATACTACATACATAAACGGATGTGAGGGTACAAGCATGTTCGCGCAGAAAGAAAGTAACATGCATGTACTCACACACCAGAATCACATCACGCCAAATGAAATATACTGTACAGAGGGCGGATGAGACAGCTAGGTTACAACAGCGATCAAGAATGTAAGTAAACATCATGAATCGAAGTCGCAAGAGCGTGTCTGTGCGTAAGACACGAGTGAAGCAGGAGGTACATAAGGGCGAAGGCTATAGCGCGTTCGGTTGTCCCTAGCAGTTCCATGACTGGTACCCGCAGAAGAGTCAGGTGTGACTTCAGGTTTTGTATCCACAGGAGCTTCTGTGTCATACAAATATTGTTTATTAGTGTCAGAGAATTTAGTCGTTTTGTGTGACTTTTTCCCTTTGGTGAAAAATGAGTCTGGTATTTCCAGCTCAAAATTTGAAAAATTATTGGGTCGCTCTGAACCCTCCTCTACTCCCTCCTCTCTCTCCTTCCCCTCCCCGGAAGAAGGATTGTCATCGCCGGATGAAGGAGGCGCATTTCGCAGAATTGAAGACAATTCTTTAGAGGACTTGCGCTTCACAGGCAACGGAGGTGGGTCATGGAGTTTTTGTTGTCCATCAATAGAGGGCGGAGGCAATTTTGTTTTGTCGCCTCCAATAAAAGAAGTGGCGCCAACTGCTCCTGGCGCAACTTTGGAGAGTTTCTCCCTGTGTACTCGTTTCACAGGGGACCATTCACCATTAGGCAGCCTGAACCGTACCATAGCATTAGTGTTGGATAGGCGCTGAATTACAGCGGGGCCTTTATAAATCGGGGAATTTTTATGTTTCCTCAATTCAGGTGAATCAACCCAGACATCATCGCCAGTGTTCAATACAAGTTCTTTTGCATGTTTATCACTAGCGGCTTTTTGTGAGGCTTTAGCTTTAGCAGAGTTTATTGCCATAGCTTGCCAGGTGGATTCGAGAGTCTGTCGAAGTTCTGTGACAGAATCTGGCGCATCCATCTCATATACAACCCTGGCAGGTAGGCCATATGGGCTGCAAGGAGGGAAAGCACTTTCTCGTCCAAACATGGCCTGGAAAGGTGCAAACCCAGTGCGTGTATGCACCTGAGAGTTGTATCCTGTTAGTAGGAACGGTAGACAATCATCCCAATTTCGTGCTCTGGTTTCGCAGCACTTGGAAATCATATCTATTATGGTGCGATTACTACGTTCACTTTGACCATCACATTGTGGATGATAAGTGGTAGTTTTCATGTGCAGAATACCCAACGTATCTAGTAAGTAACGGTGGAGTTCTGAACAGAATTGAGAACCTTGGTCTGTGAGCACTCTTTTGGGCACTCCATGTATGACCACTGAATATGAGATTGCATACGCAACCGACTCAGCAGTTTGATCTGGCATAGGGGCTGCCATGATAAAACCGGTACACATATCAGTAGCCACCAAGGCATATTTATTTCCACGGAATGTAAGCGGTAGGCTCACAATGTCCATGGCTACAGTATCCATAGGCCTGAGTGGGGCCGGTATGGGTTGCTGTTTAGGTTTATCTTTCCTGCTGTGGCCTTTTCGTATGCCGCAGGTAAGGCATGAGTCAACAAAAGTGCTCACTTCTTGCCGTAATTGAGGCCAATAGAAATACTTTTCCACTGCAAGTATTAATTTGGCTTTACCTTGATGAGCGCCGAGTGTGGTGACATGAAGGTCGCGCAATAATTCGTCGCGTTGTGCGCGAGGAATGTAGATGCGCATGCGGTCTTGATCTTTTGTGTCAGAATAGTACAAAACACCATCGACCACATGAAATTTGTGTTCCATCGCTACTATCCATTTATGCTCATCAGGAGAGTCTGGGAGCTTTTGGTGCAAGATAAAATCCATAATTTGTTTCGCTTTAGGATCTTGATCTAGCCCATTATGAATAGCGCGGAATACCGTGTCCAAATCCGGGTTTTCAAATAGTTCGGACTGGACGAAATTTGCCCGTGTGATAGGTGGGTCATAGGCGCGGGAAAGAGCGTCAGCGGCTAAGTTTCCCTTGCCCGGCCTATGCAGAACTTGCTTGATGCAGCAGTGATCTTGCAAGGCCAATTTGTAACGTTTTAGGCGTGCATTAGGCAGTTCCTTATTAGTACTAAGCCACGCCCTTACGTTAGTAGAATCGGTAAATATAATGGTAGGACAGCCATGTGTGTAGACTTTAAACCTATCCATTGCAAATACCAGAGCAAGAAGTTCCAAGTGCGATGCTGGGTAACTGAACTCAGCACCACGCAAGGTACGACTAGCATAGGCTATAGGATGTAGTTCGTATCCTTGTCGTTCTAGCTCTTTCAGGGGACGTACTTTGATGCCGTCCGCAGATATTGAAAACGCCATAGGAAATGGTCCTATGAGTTCTTCTTCCTCTCCATCTTTCCCTACCGCAGTAGGTAACACATCCTTAGGTTTAGAAGTAGGAATGTGTACGTTGGAAGTGGAAGGTGAGGTTTGTGGTTTAGTTCCCACTTTTGCTCGTTTTTCCAATACTTCTTTAGGTATGGGGAAGTACTGGGATAGAGTAGCCCCAAGTCCTAATAGAGAAGCGTCAGTCTCTATTATGTATTCAACTCCGGGCTGAGGCAATTGAAGCACTGGCGCTGTAGTTAGTGCCGTCTTCAGTGCCTGAAAAGCCTGCTCCTGGGGGTCATTCCACACAGGTAACTTTTGTGCGGGATTATTTTTGAGTAGTTCATACAGGGGTCCTGCTTTTGCAGCAAAATCCTGCACAAATCTACGGTAATAAGAAGCTAAACCAAGAAACCCTCGTAATTTAGTGATGGTATCTGGCCTAGGGTAGTTTTGTACGGCTTCGATTTTCTCGGGGTCAGGCTCAAGTCCATCTGCACTTAGAACATGCCCGAGATACCGTACTTTCTTCCTGAGGAAATGGCACTTTTTAGGGCTCATTTTCAGGCCAGCCTTTTCGAAGCGCGCTATCACATCTTTTAGTAAAGTGATGTGAGTCTCAAAATCTTCGGAGGCTATAAGTACATCATCCAAGTACAATGATACGTGACCTGGACCGTACTGTAAATCAATGCCTTCAAGTACAATGTTCATTAGTCGACTGAAAGCACTGGGCGCTGTGCATATCCCAAAAGGCATTCGAAGGAATTCAAATTGGCCCAAGGGACATACAAACGCAGTTTTCTCTCTCGAGTCTTTCGCAACCTTGATTTGGTGGAACCCGCTATGTAAATCAATAGTTGTGAGGTACATAGGGCGTAGTGCGCCAGCTCGATCGATTAGGGTTTGGATTTCCCCTAACGGATATTTCGTACGCTGAACAATATGTTTGTTCAATAGAGTATAGTCTATACACGTACGTATTGCTCCACTATCCTTCTTTCGAACTATAACAATAGGTGAAGCATAGGGAGATTGCGAGTGTTGTATCACTCCGTTAGCAAGCATAGTTTGTATGTTAGCTGCTAAATCATCAAGATCTGAGTAGGGGACTTTACGGGACTTCAAGGCAATAGCACTAGGTGGTATGCCGTCAGTCTCGATTTCGAACTCAGTCCCTTCGGCTTCCCCTAACTCAGTGTCGTCCATTGCAAACTGTGAATGGTGTTGCAATATGACATCTAGGATTTCCTTGCGTTGTCCCTCTGTACAATTCCATTCAGAGGGGCGCAGTAATTCGACTAAACGTTCCTTTCGTTCCTTATCTAGCCCTTTAGGGGTTGTCAAAAGGAGCCTACTAGTGACAAGCCCCAGGTAAGATGAAGGCGGAACGCATTCATAGTCATCGCCATCCAACGGGTACATATATCCAAGTTGCACTCCATTAGGAACTGGCGGCGGTTCGTACGTAGTGGCGCACGTAACCAAAGATACAGTAGTAGGAGTACGAGTGTCCCATCGTACTGTAGTGGGTTCAATATCTAGGCCTAAAGTGTGGACTATGTCCGGCCTAGGCATGAACAGGTAACGTGAACGTCTGGGTAATTTTCTTTTTCCCAGATCTGGCATAGGTGTTGAGACATCATGTAGATGTCCCGTCACCGTACGTACACAATCAACAGGCACATATAGCTCTCCATTTGGCTCATCAATGGAGAGCGTTACCGAAAAACCGGCAGATCTGTGGAGTCATCTGTTTGGACTGCCGCAGATTGCTGCTGGCTGCCGCTTTGGGTAGGATATGCAACGCGTGTATAGTGCACTGCAGAGTCGCGTGGCTGCTGTAGTTGCTGCCATTCATCGACATCCGTCCCCACAAAACGGTATCCGGGAGGGCGCAATGAGCTAGGCTGTCTAAACAGATTGACCCCTTGCGGATCCCGCATTTCAAAACCCATAGATATGAGGGCACTAGCTCCTAAAAGTAGGTCAATGCCGTTCATAGCCACAGGTATCACGACAAAAGGTATGTGCGTATGCCTACCTTCGTCATGAGTACGTACAGGGAGCACAACTTCCTCCTGACTATATTGAGGTGGAACTGTACCCCCTACACCAACAATTTCCTGTTCAAAACACATGGTGCGATTTTCCAGGTCTTTGAAGGTTAAACTGCCCTCAGCAAGTAGTTGCTGTAGCAATTCCTGGCTTAGGATGTTGATCCCTGCACCAGTGTCTATGATGGCATCACATGGCTTGCCTACCAACCAAACTTTGCTTGTGATGGTTGGGCCACGTTCGCCACACCGTGGGCCGGGTCCATAATAGATGTTCATGGGTCCGTCCAAAGTGGATAGGATTGCATGACCAGGTCCGTGTTCAGGTGGACACTTTTCCATGCAATGGCCTGATTTCAGATAGCGGGTACGACGTTGGTAGTCCAGTACCTTAGCTATGGATACAATACTACGTGGCACAGAAGACGACGCAGTATCGGATTCGGCGGACGAACTACTGGAAGGTTGTGAGCTCTGCTCTCCAACTCCCTGGACACTAGGAAAGTCCAATGTCTGGGCAGGCGAGCTCGCTTGCACAACAAACGCAGCAGTTTTTGGTACAGTAGGAAACGCACCGTTATTTCGTGGCACATCACATACAGGGGACACAACATTGCACGTAGTGGTTGTACAATGTGTATCGGGAGAAAGCGCAGCGGCGGTTACTTGTGCTACACTTTCAGGTGCTTGGATGGCAGGAGGAGAGGTAGCGTAATTATGCACGCCTTCCTTTTCTGTCGCATCCACGCACGTACACACATCTTTACAGGCAGACTTGCTGTATACCTGAACAGACGAGGCAGCATTGGGCAAAGATTCGTGAGCATGATTTTTTGGTTCACACTCACTACCTTCCTCCTGTACACACGGCATATTCGACAGTTGAACCTGCCCTTGTTTCGCCCTTCTCGAGAATAGGTGTGTCAATGTTATACACACTAGTCACAAGGGTAGGCTCTCCCGTCATAGTAGCTGCATCTACATAAGTTACAGTTTGAGTGCTTACGTTACAGGGTTGCACGGATGTCTTCCTACCATCCACAGCAAAAGCAGGTGCAGGCGGAGTAGCAGCAGATGAAGACGGTGAAATAACAGCTGATGCAGCCGAAATGGCGGCAGTTAGCGGAACCGCAGCAATAGGTAAAGCATCCACTATTGGCGGCGTAGCAGTAATAGAAGGTAATCCAGCATTCGGTTCCACAGGTGGTGGAGCAGAGGGAATTTCCGCGACAGGGCGAGAATAAGCAACACAGTAACCAGTGTGTACGATAGGCTTCTTCTGTCCCTCCTGTTGCCACTTACGCATATTCTGTTTCAGAAGCTCGGGTGCGTCGGGGCAATCCTTGTGTCGGTGGTTAGGTTTTCCACAATTCCAACATTCGCTGGTGCTTGTAGAGGAGCTTTGCGAGGTGCTCCTGGACTGACCACGATTGGGGTCGGGGCTGGAGTTCGCGCCTGGGCCCTTGGTTTCGGTCGCTCTGGCGACTTTCGGGTGAATAAGATGAGTTCTGAGCCGATTTGGCTGAATCGACTTTCTGTGCGCATAGTAGTCTATCGATGCCATGATCCCTGAGAAGGGGAGCGAGAACGGTAGGGGTATCTTTCCTGGTTGGCACCTCTCGCTCAGCGTCCTCGGTCTCACCCCAGCGTTTCAACACGTTGAGCATTTCAGGTTGAAGGTCTGAACGTTACACTGATGCTTTCGCAGTTCGCGTCTCCAGTTGGACGAATAGCTTCCATAAATTTGTGAGCTGCGACTCCTTTCGTCATTCTCGATACAACCCTCGCAGAGTTTGCCAAGATGACCGTCGTTTGCAACTTGGTGCAAAGTCCGAAATCGATTGCTTGGTTGGATCCCATCTCAGTTCCGAAATGAGAGTGAGAGCAGAAACTGTTCCTTCTTCTCCCATATCATCGGATCAACTCAGCCTTCAAATTTTCATACGAAGGACGGAATTTATTGTAGAAGAGAGTGGCATATATTGTTTGCACCTCCCCTCCGAGATGTTTGCCAGTTCCATGAGCACCATATGCTCGTCTACTCGGCCTTTAACACATACGGCTTCTGCATAGTGTTGGAATTCGCTAAGAAGAGCGCAATTATTGGAATGGCGCTTTCGGATCCTTCCACTTGGTAGGTTTTGTCGGCCATGCTCCTCGGAGAGCCAGGCGGCGATATGAACTGGTTGTTCCGGTGACCGACTTCGGCTGGAATCACTCCCCGACGGTGATGGGCTGTACCGTTCTCAGCGTCTTCCTCTGCC
>JASAMW010005726.1:0-12715 GCA_030247985.1 Epsilonema sp. ZAB3_2 | reverse complement strand
GCTAAACCAGCAAGCCACGACACCCCAGCGACCCTGTACGCCAGATGCCCATTTTTATTGTTTTCATCACGTATGCATTTTGTACCACTTTTGATTTTTCGTGCGTTTGCGAGGTTTAGAATTGCAGGTTGACGCCCATTTTGGCGATTTCAGTACATAAAGGAAATCGGCGATATCTCGACACTGAGAGCAGATAGAATCAAACGGTTTTTTTATTTGGAAATCCCGCTGAAAATTAGCCGTGGAGGTGTTGACAGTTTCTTTCAGGATGTCTTTGTTGGCGAGTTATTTTTTGTATAAGGTGTTAGTTACTACAAGATTCTGTACTGTAGTCGTCTTTTTGACAGCAACTCGTTCCTTTGTGAACCACTTTTTGCCCGGTTTGTTCGCTTGCTTTTCCGTTTCATTTTATTACCAATATGGGCAAGTGCCACATAAGGAAAGGCGTACAGAGCGAACAGAAGGGAAATGACAAGTTTTCTGCCAGTTCGCAGTTTGATACACATAACGCTGTACTATAACATACGCGTACGTACAAACAAAGAATATGTTTGTAGTTACCCAAACTGTAACTCCCTAGGCACATGTGATGGATAGGAAAAAGTGGTGTACTTCTTAATGCACTTGGAATATTGAACTGTTTACTTATTTTATCGCTGCTGATGAGTTCTTAACATTACTTTTCATTCGTTTGATGTGTCGAGTCCTCTCCTTTATCCCTGGTACTTCGTGGGTTGCCTTTCGACCAAACTATCCTCGAAGAAAAAAAGTAAGCTGTGACGTATCTATCGTGCTAAGAAAAATTGTCGACGAAATCATGTGACATCATTTACTGATTTCAATTCTATAGCTGGCTCGACAGCCAGCGCAGCGAGAGGCGCCGATTGCCACAGACAAGGACGGAAAAGATCCTGCGACTAAAGCGCTGAAGGCACCGCTCTTGGAGTTTAAGGAAGGTGAGTTCTTTACTGAAACCACTATCAATTTTA
Organism: Epsilonema sp. ZAB3_2; assembly: GCA_030247985.1. Taxonomy (NCBI): domain Eukaryota; kingdom Metazoa; phylum Nematoda; class Chromadorea; order Desmodorida; family Epsilonematidae; genus Epsilonema; species Epsilonema sp. ZAB3_2. The sequence continues at coordinate 11,726 of JASAMW010005726.1, read as the reverse complement.
CTTGTTTGACTTCGTCGAAACGGGAGAATATTATAACCAGTTTTTTACCACGTGTCATGCTCTCTTTACATGAACACTCGGTAATGATTGGACCTCTGACTGTAAGTAAAACTGGGAATGGCTCAATATCGTCATTCTTGAGGAAGGATATCGATAGGATACTAAATTTTCCGTAAAATGTTCGATATCAACATCGATATCCACCTTCAAACTTGATTTGATACAGTATTGAGATTGATGTACAAAATTTTTAATTGGTCGATATCGAAGTGGACCATTTTGAACAGAATATAAACTCTATATGCGAATCGTTATCTTTCTTTTCGATTTTTAAGAACAACGGTACCGTATCGATATCAGGTTTTCGAAAAAATCAATCACGATACCGTATTTACAGCATAGGAGCCCCTGTGCAGTACTGCATAACTAGTATGCAATCCCCCCCCCCCCCCCCCTATGCATACCCCCTATATGGGACCTCTCAATTTTGCATCTCCCCATGGGGCTATGCACCGCTAAATAACGTATCCGTGATTGATTTTTTCGAAAACCTGATTTCGATAGGGAACCGTTGTTTCTTAAAAATCGAAAAGAAAGATAACGATTCGCATATAGAGTTTATATTCTTTTTTCTGTTCAAAATGGTCACTTCGATATCGACCCATTAAAAATTTTGTACATCAATCTCAATACTGTATCAAATCAAGTTTGAAGGTGGATATCGATGTTGATATCGAGCATTTTACGAAAGTTTACGTATCAATATCGATATCTTTTTACAAATTACGATATCGAACCATTCCCAGTTTTACTTACAGTCAGAGGTCCAATTCATTAACGAGTGTTCATGTAAAGAGAGCATGACACGTGGTAAAAAACTGAGGTTATAATATTTCTCCCGTTTGACTAAAACTCAAACAAATAAAATTGATAGTGGTTTCAGTAAAGAACTCACCTTCCTTAAACTCCAAGAGCGGTGCCTTGAGCGCTTTAGTCGCAGGAACTTCTTCGTCCCCGTCGTCGGAATCGGCGCCTCTTGCTGCGCTGGCTGTCGAGCGACTATAGAATGAAATCAGTAAATGATGTCACATGATTTCGTCGACAGTTTTTTGAGGCAGCGATAGAGAAGTCCAGTTACTTTTTTCTTCGAGGATAGTTTGGTCCAAAGGCAACCCAAGTAGTACCAGGGATAAAGGAGGTTTCGACACATCAAACGAATGAAAGTAATGTGCAAGTAACTCAATAAGCAGCGATAAAATAAGTAAACAAGTTCAATATTGCAAGTGCATGAAGAAATACACCACTTTTTCCTATCGATCACATGTGCCTAGGGAGTTACAGTTTGGTGACTACAAACATATTTTGTTTGTACGTACGCGTATGTTATAGTACAGCGTTATGTGTGGATTAAACTGGATGCGGATAAAACTTGTCATTCCTACTGTTCGCTTGTACGCCTTTCTTTATGTGGCACTTGCCCATAGTGGTAATAATTAAAACGTGAAAAGGAAGTGAACAAACCGGGCAAAAAGTGGTTCACAAAGCAACGAGTTGCTGTCAAAAAGACGACTACAGTACGAATCTGCAGTAACTAACACCATACAAAAAATAACTCGGCCAACAAAGACATCCTGAAACTGAAACTGTGAACACCTCCACGGCTAACTTTCAGCGGGGATTCCAAATAAAAAAACCGTTTGATTCTATCTGCTCTCATGTGTCAAGATACGCCGATTTCCTTATGTATGAAATCGCCAAAAAGTGGGCGTCGACCCAGGCAATTCTAAAACTCGCAAGACGCACGAAAACCCCCTATCAAAGTGCGTATAAATATGCATACGTGATGAAAACAATAAAAATGGCACATTGCGCGTACAGGGTCGTGGGGTGTCGTGGCTCGTGCGTCAGCGTCTGCCAAATTCGACGCCGGATTTCAGTACATAAGGAAATCGGCGATATCTCGACACTGAGAGCAGATAGAACCGAACGGTTTTTTGATTTGGAAATCCCGATGAAAATCAGCCGTGGAGGTGTTGACAGATTCTTTCAGGATGTCTTCGTTGGCGAGTTATTTTTTGTATGGTGTTAGTTAGTGCAGCAGATTCGTACTGTAGTCGTCTTTTTTGACAGCAACTCGTTCCTTTGTGAACCACTTTTTGCCCGGTTTGTTCGCTTGCTTTTCCGTTTCATTTATTACCAATATGGGCAAGTGCCACATAAAGAAAGGCGTACAAGCGAACAGAAGGAGTGACAAGTTTTCTGCCAGTTCGCAGTTTGATACACATAACGCTGTACTATAACATACGCGTACGTACAAACAAAATATGTTTGTAGTTACCAAACTGTAACTCCCTAGGCACATGTGATCGATAGGAAAAAGTGGTGTACTTCTCTGATGCACTTGCAATATTGAACTGTTTACTTATTTTATCGCTGCTTATGAGTTCTTAACATTACTTTCATTCGTTTGATGTGTCGAACCCTCCCCTATCCTTGGTACTTCGTGGGTTGCCTTTGGACCAAACTATCCTCGAAGAAAAAAGTAACTGTGACGTCTGTATCGCTGCTAAAAAACTGTCGACGAAAATCATGTGACATCATTTACTGATTTCATTCTATAGTCGCTCGACAGCCAGCGCAGCGAGAGGCGCCGATTCCGACGACGGGGACGAAGAAGATCCTGCGACTAAAGCGCTGAAGGCACCGCTCTTGGAGTTTAAGGAAGGTGAGTTCTTTACTGAAACCACTATCAATTTTACTTGTTTGAGTTTTCGTCAAAACGGGAGAATATTATAACAAGTAAAATTTTTAACCACGTGTCATGCTCTCTTTACATGAACACTCGGTAACTGAATTGGACCTCTGACCGGGAGTAAAACTGGGGATGGCTCGATATCGTAATTGTAAAAAGATATCGATATTGATACTAAACTTTCCCGGTAAAATGCTCGATATCAACATCGATATCGACCTTCAAACTGATTTTGATAACAGAGTATTGAAATTGATGTACAAAATTTTTAGGGGGTCGATATCGAAGTGATCATTTTGAACAGAATATAAACTCTATATGCGAATCGTTATCTTTCCTCTCTATTTTTAAGAAAGAACGGTACCGTATCGATATCAGGTTTTCGAAAAAATCAATCACGATACCGTATTTACTGGTGCATAACCCCCCTGTGCAGTCTGCCTAACTGTATGCAAACCCCCCCCCCCCCCCCCCATGCATAGCCCCATATGGGACCTCCACTTTTGCATACCCCCATGGGGCTATGCACCGCTAAGATACGGTATATCGCTTCATCTCATCTACATATTCCCTGTACCAACTGTGTTTTTCCCCTCTACTATGACTAAATCTCCTATTGTAGCCACTTGGAACTAAGGAGGAGACTAGCCTGTGTCCGGCATCCACCTGTGATCCTAATAGCCCGCCTCCTCGACGGTGTTATTGAGCTTCAAGAAGGGTGAGAAGTTGGACTTGGACACTGTGATGGCGGCTTTGGCTGAGAAGGAAGGACACATGTTGTCATCATCTACAAAAAAGGCGGACGCTACAACGCTGGGGCTCCAAGAATTAACAGCAATTTTTCCTCCTTTGCTCGACTTACTGCTTCTTACTAATTTGTCCAGGAGAAGCTCTGATTGTGTCGGATACATGTGGATCTTCGATTTTGACGATGCCAATGTCATCTTCAAGAGCGTCAAAAATGAAGTCGAATGAGCATAGTATCAGCTGATCTAATCAAAAATCGAAGGCCTTCTGGCCGCCCTCGGGGTCATATAAGCTATCGAATGAGCCATTGGTTGACGCTGTAGCTGCAAAACTGAGCGAGCGTTTAGCATCACAGAACACAGATATAGACAGACAGACATCAGCCCTATATTATGTTAGTAGATTTTTGCACGTCTTTTGCAAATTGAAGCTGAATGTCACGCAAAAACGTGTTACTGTGCTCCTGCACAGTAAACCTCTTGCATGCATACGTACGTACGTACACTTTTATGCGCCGCTACCAGTTTTATTACTTGATTGACATACGGCGCATTGTCTGTCTTGGTCAAGTTTGCCTCTCGTGTCCTGTTTTCTTTCAATAGCTCTAGTTCTGTGCCTTTGTAGTGCACTGTTGTGTCTTTGTGCTCGCTCACGCTTTGCTTTGCGTTCGTGCCTGTGCACTGTTTCTGTACCGTCTAGGCGGGGAGTAGTAAGTGCGTCAGCCAAGAGAAGCGAGTCCAACCCTTCCGTCTTCCGTTCTTTTTCTCAGTTGTAGTCCTACGAGGGAGTATACCGTTGTTTGATTATAACTCAATTGAAAAAACAAAATGAGCAAAGCAAGAAATGTCTCCTGAGTACTACCCATCGAGAGAGACGCAGTGAGAGGTGCTGTATTGGCAGGCCCAACCGGTCACGATAAAGGAAAAGGAAAGAATGACAGAAAGATAAAGATTATGCTACTAGACAGGAAAATAGCTAAATACACTCACATCCGCGACACTCCCACTGACCAAAGAGTCTCACGCACATACATACACACTGTACATAGCTAACTACTGTAAGTGCTAAACAATCATGAATTTTATACAACCTAAATGTTCATACAGTGACATCTCTCTCATACTTGTTTGATATTGATCGACATTGAGGTACATAATGCTTGATAAACACCATTGAACATTGATACATTGAGCAGATTGCTCCAACTCCAGCCACCATTGTCCATGCAGATCAGACCTTGCATCGAACTTGAAAGATGAACTGGCAGAGGTCATTTTGTTGGCCTCTTGGGAGAGGAGTCATACATATGAACTATTTATATCCCCACCACCATGACCACTTAACTACTAGATGAACGACTCGGAGGACAAATAAGATGAACAAAACACTCCAGCTGCACCTCCCCTGGAAAACTTAGATGAAGAACCCGAGTCAAAGCCAGGTCAAGTCCGCTCAGGTTATCTCAGTATCCCAAGCTGACCACAATTTGACACCTGCCTGCCTGTCCATCTAATGGGAAAATTGTGACATCATGCTTCTTACGCCTTTGCCACGCCACAGTACAACCTTCCATGATGTCATTGCCTTGTGCATGTGCCACATCAAGCTTCACCTTGTGTCTCACCATTCTTCGAACACCCATCACTGTTTTAACCCTCATCGAGTACTGGAAAACCTGTTGACATGAGCTGCCCTTCGTTTCAGTTTCGGTTTCGCTGCATGAGTCGGTGTCGGTAATCGGTTCGGTTGCAGTTTCACACGCACTTCAGTTCGGTTGTCGCAGCTCATTGTCAAACTAGACTTCGTTTCTCTGGCTGGGCACTCAGCAGTAGATGATGACTTCTTCGTATTTGGGTGACACTTTTATGCACTGTCAGCATCTCCGGAGGATCTGTGACTATATCCCTCTCTGGAAGAGTTGGTTCGTTTCGGTACGATTCTGTTCCCTTCACCAGCTCAGTTTCAAGTTGTGCTTTACGCTCAACAATGTCACAAACACCTATCTGACTGTCCTTCTTCCCCATCTTATCATCGTGCTTTGTCATTGGCTGCATATCTTCCTGATTTCGCTTTCTTGAAGTACTGTTGATGTAATGGTTTGGACACATGCTGTTATGATGATAGGAACTCTGACACTTGTCACAATTCCCAGCTGTACAGTCTTGTAAACAATGGCCTGTTCTCAGGCATCGGAAGCAAGCTCGAAGATCGTACAGTCTGCTACGTCTGTCGTCATTTGAGTGAAACTGCATGCAGTGCATGGCAAGATGGTCACTATAACCACAATAAGCACAATTTCCAGTTCGATTGGATTGCTCATGTGCACGACCAGAAGAATACGGACTCTGTCTCCGTTTTCTTGAAGCGATATGTTCGAAAAGCGCTTGCTTCACAAACTCTCTATTTTTTGCTCTCGATTCTTCCAACCGTGTTTTCTTGAAGCGATATGTTCGAAAAGCGCTTGCTTCACAAACTCTCTATTTTTTGCTCTCGATTCTTCCAACCGTTTCTCAAGTTCCAAAAGGACATCTCGAGCTCGACTAGCCCTGTCACTTTGAACATTCTCCCTAGCAATCGAGTTGAACCCGACGCTTTGGTTGTCAGTTTCGGTTTTCCTTGGTTTCGGTTGACTACTACTTCGATTCAGTTCGGTTCGATCATTCCCTATGTTTCGTCGTATCTCATTCCACAAAAAGTCTTCCCTGATTTTGTACCTTAGCAAGGTATTGACTGAAACCATCGACTGATGAAAGAGTTGTTCTGGCAAACTCTCATCATTTCCACACGCGCAACAACAGAACTGAAAATCACTGAGCCGAGGGGAAACAATATCCTCGAAGAAATCCACTGGGATGACCATCTGATACTCATTACAGAGACAAACAATGTGGAAATGAAGCGTGCACGTACGACACTGAATAGCGTGTTGAGCTGAAGTCACCTCTTCCGAGCATAAGCTACATTTTGAATTGGGTTTCGGGGACAAATCCACACCATAGAGGCAGAAAATTGTTGGATATTGCTCGTAGGGGACATCGAAACCTTCATTTGAAAATCCTCTGGTGAATGTGCGCAAAAGGGACCAGTATGCTTCTATGTACTCCCCCTTATCATAGTCAGGTGTGAGCGGCTTTTGTTGAAGTGGGAGAGAATCATGCAGAAAGTTCACATAGTTCACATCATGATGAGAAAAGATGAAGCAGTTGGAGGAATAGGAATAGCCGAATGCAGCATCTTGTGGAAGAATTCCAAAAACGCAACGCCGAGGCAAGATGGATGTCCACAAATTTGAAGCCAGCCATTCTTTGGTGCCAGGTGGAATGGTGAAGGTTCTGCCATCTAAGCGACAATAGTCATAGGTTGCATTTCTTGAGAGTAACTGAGTTTCAATTCGTTGCATCTCCAGGGGTTTGAGCTTGACTCGACGCAGTACGAGTATGCATTCCTTGATGTTGGATGAGTACTTGATGTCATCAGATGGAGCAATCAGATTCAGCTCATCTTTGCTACGCTCCAGTGAAATTGATATGTGAACATTGTTGGGGATCAATTTGCCTTGGTTAGCAAACTCAATGCCCAGCTTTCCAATCAACCACGATCCTTCTCTGTTGAATATTTGCTTCCGCACAGACATTCCAATGTTTCTGTCATAAATTTCTGAATCATCTGTGACCCAGATAGCATTGTGTTTCAGATGTGCCACCTTCGCTAGTCTGGAATAAGACAGCAGTGATGTGAAGTATGTAATCCATGGGTGCATTCCACTCTCACAGGTCCCTATTTTCACATCCTGAAGCTTCAGTGTAGCTTTCGAAAACAGAGCTGTCATGTAGCTGCAGACTGGAGCCACATCTGTGTCCTCTGTCGCCTTTTCACCATTAGGTTTCTGAATTTCAGCTCGTGTGGTGACGCACCGCGCCATATCGACAGGAAAGAAGGATTGCAAAAGGATATTTGTGAAACATGCATAGAGTAGGAAAAATGACTATGAATAAGCTAGCCTAAACATAGCGAGCTTGAGCTTTCTGTTCATAATGTTAGGTGTGATCTGATCTGGACTTCTCTATCTTATTGCTCCATACTATACGGTTGCTGAATACTACTTCTCTCTTGGAAACACACTTCACTTGTTTTCCAAAGTCGCATCAGTAGGATGTTAGAAAGATGCATCCCCACCCCCCCCCCCCCCCACCACAAAAAAAGGTACAAGATGAAATATGACTCATTCAAGACATTCAAGTACTCATCCAGAATGCAACTCTACTGCTCCCAACCCAACAACAAACTCCTTCACCCCCCCAACCGACCAAAACACCACAAAAACCAACCCCCCCTGAAACCCAACTAAAAAAAAAAAAAAACAAAAAAAAAAAAAAAAAATAGAGAGTTTTGAAGCAAGCGCTTTTGAACATATCGCTTCAAGAAAACACAGTTGAAGAATCGAGAGCAAAAATAGAGAGTTTTGAAGCAAGCGCTTTTCGAACATATCGCTTCAAGAACGAGACGAGTCTATTCTTCTGTCGTGCACATGAGCAATCCAATCAACTGGAAATTGTGCTTATTGTGGTTATAGTGACCATCTTGCCATGCACTGCATGCAGTTTCACTCAAATGACGACAGACGTAGCAGACTGTACGATCTTCGAGCTTGCTTCCGATGCCTGAGAACAGGCCATTGTTTACAAGACTGTACAGCTGGGAATTGTGACAAGTGTCAGAGTTCCTATCATCATAACAGCATGTGTCCAAACCATTACATCAACAGTACTTCAAGAAAGCGAAATCAGGAAGATATGCAGCCAATGACAAAGCACGATGATAAGATGGGGAAGAAGGACAGTCAGATAGGTGTTTGTGACATTGTTGAGCGTAAAGCACAACTTGAAACTGAGCTGGTGAAGGGAACAGAATCGTACCGAAACGAACCAACTCTTCCAGAGAGGGATATAGTCACAGATCCTCCGGAGATGCTGACAGTGCATAAAAGTGTCACCGAAATACCGAAGAAGTCATCATCTACTGCTGAGTGCCCAGCCAGAGAAACGAAGTCTAGTTTGACAATGAGCTGCGACAACCGAACTGAAGTGCGTGTGAAACTGCAACCGAACCGATTACCGACACCGACTCATGCAGCGAAACCGAAACTGAAACGAAGGGCAGCTCATGTCAACAGGATTTCCAGTACTCGAATTAGGGTTAAAACAGTGATGGGTGTTCGAAGAATGGTGAGACACAAGGTGAAGCTTGATGTGGCACATGCACAAGGCAATGACATCATGGAAGGTTGTACTGTGGCGTGGCAAAGGCGTAAGAAGCATGATGTCACAATTTCCCATTCGATGGACAGGCAGGCAGGTGTCAAATTGTGGTCAGCTTGGGATACTGAGATAACCTGAGCGGACTTGACCTGAGCTTGACTTTGGGTTCTTCATCTAAGTTTTCCAGGGGAGGTCCAGCTGGAGTGTTTGTTCATCTTATTTGTCCTCCGAGTCGTTCATCTAGTAGTTTAGTGGTAGTGGTGAGCTTGAGATATGAGATCGTTCATATGTATGACTCCTCTCCCAAGAGGCCAACAAAATGACCTCTGCCAGTTCATCTTTCAAGTTCGATGCAAGGTCTGATCTGCATGGACAATGGTGGCTGGAGTTGGAGCAATCTGCTCAATGTATCAATGTTCAATGGTGTTTATCAAGCATTATGTACCTAGATGTCGATCAATATCAAACAAGTATGAGATGTCGCTGTATGAACGTTAGGTTCTGTGATCCATGATATTTTAGCGCTTACAGTAGTTAGCTATGTACAGTGTGTATGTATGTGCGTGAGACTCTTGGTCAGTGGGAGTGTCACGGATGTGAGTGTATTTAGCTATTTCCTGTCTAGTGGCGTGATCTTTATCTTTCTGTCATTCTTTCCTTTTCCTTTTATCGTGACCGGTTGGGCCTGCCAATACAGCACCTCTCCACTGCGTCTCTCACAGTGTATCTGTATGTGTATGCATGCTGTATATGAACCAGTGTGCATTCTGTAAAGTTGTAAAAAATTTTTTTCACAAATTTTAAGTGTTCAAACAAACGCAAAGCATCCAGAACAACATAAAAAAACCAGTCATTAAGAGAGAATCTCTCTTCCTTTACATGCTTCCTAGAGTTGGTTTGGGAATTTGATCGCCACTGATGATGCCTGTCCCACTTGTTGGTCTCAGTCAGTCCAAAATACGTGTTATTCTGCACATTCTGTGTAGCTGAAGCCACGTTAGTCAAACCCAGTGCAAAACATCAAACTTGGGGTGCTGCCAAAAATCACAGACAGCACGCGCAGACAGACCTTAAACGCGCGTGCAAAACGTCAAACGGGGGGAAAATAATTGGCACCAAAAAAGCGCGCGTGCAATGATTTGGGTGCGCAGTCAGACCTTAAGTCGCAGTGTCAAAACGTCAAACTTGGGGTAATTGGCGCATAGGTGCAAAGTAAACAATATTCCAAAATAAAGCGTGCACAGGGCAGGTGCAACAATAGTACACACACACACATTTACCGAGTATAAACACGAGGCGGGAAAGCGTCATACACAACTCAGTTGTTTGTTATGCACACAGTGCCCTGTGCCGGACAGTCCACTTGTTTATCAGTGTTGAACTTTCTGTATGTGAACAAGAGCGAGGGCTGTGCTGGACAGTTCACTTGTTTATCAGTTCCACTTTGTTTACATAAACAAGAGTGAGGGCTCCGGTCGGATACACTCGGTGGTGGATGCGAAAATACTCACTGTGCTACAATATCATAGTCAGACACGGGGAATCTCCATCACACAACTATAGGCCGGAATCAGCGGCGGTGGATCCGGATCCATCGGCAGCGGCGGCGGCTGCGGATCCGTCGGCGGCGGCGGCGGCTCCGGATCCGACGGCTGCGGATCGGCGGCGGCTGCGGCGACTCCTGATCACATCGGTGGCGGCGGTGGATCCGCCGATCGCCGATCCCCGGGGCTCCCGATGGGGTGCTGATTCCGGGGCTCCTGGCTGCTGATCGGGAGCCACCGCCTGCGGATCCGCCCTATAGTTGTGTGGTTGAAGTTCCCCCTAAAGACCCCTATACTAAAGACCCCTATACTAAAGACCCCTACCCTGTTATTTACACTTTGAACTGTTTGTCTGTCTAACAAACGTTTTCTGAGTTTATCGCATTTTATTCTGTGGTCCACATTTTACCCCTGCTAACCCTGCTTATGTGTACGTTGACAACGGGGCACGTATTCATGTACCTAACTCACTGTACCCTGCTATTATGTGTTCCGCATTTTGCCAATCTTGCGGTACTACCGTGCGCACTGTGCCTAGTGGTCTGAATTTGCATATTCCAGTGCTTGGCATTATCGTCACTCACTAAGCTTGCTTTCCGTCCACCGGAAGCGACAGTTTCCTTTTCTCCTGCGCGCGTGCGCCGTGCCGCTTCTCCTTTTCCTTTTTCTTTTTTCTTCTCGCCATCTGAGGAGATCTGACGTGGCATGTCAGATGCGACACGCTCACGCGTGATTGTGTCAGATCTGACAAGACCTAACTCAGATTGTGTCAGATCTGACACGATCTGATGTCAGATTGTGTCAGATCTGACAAGATCTGATGTCAGATTGTGTCAGATCTGACACGATCTGATGTCAGATCGGTACTATCTCATTGTACCTGAGATCCAATCTCGCTAAGGGTTAAGCATGCGTTAAAGGAAACCCGCACGCACGTGTAATATTTGATTCAAACTATGTTTATTCAAAAGATCATCCTCCGGTCTTTCGATTTCTGCTAATTTGCCCCATTGAAATCGCCCCCGTTACTGTGGGGCGAAACCTTTGTCGCAATAGCTTCGGTGCATCGTATTTTTAGCATTCTTTGAGTATATTTTAAAAAACAAACGACAACTAGCTAAGTTTCCAATGACCTTTTGAACAAACATAGTTTGAATCAAATATTACATGCGTGCGGGTATTCCTTTAACCAGCTCCGTAATGCTCTGACCCGCAGGGCCCGCGGGTCACCCGGGGGTCACCCGGGGGTCACCCGGGGGTCACCCGGGGGTCACCCGCGGGTCACCCGCGGGTCACCCTCTGGTCAAAAATCAATAATCAAGAAATCAATAATTTTCTCCTTTTCCGCTGGCGCTTTTTTTCGTTTCCGGGTGACCCGCGGGCCCTGCGGGTCAGAGCCTTACGGAGCTGGTTAACACTACACAA
>JASAMW010005725.1:0-10323 GCA_030247985.1 Epsilonema sp. ZAB3_2 | reverse complement strand
TTGTTCTTCGTTCAGTTACGTATTGCTCATCATTCAAAAATAGGTTTTTCACCATAGCGCCCTAACCAGTAGGCCTATCGAGCTGAAATTTTGCCAGCAGATACGTACCCATAGGGAACATCTTCATGTAAAATTTCAGCTCAATCCGCCTCTTGGCTCGGGAGTTATGAGCAAATGTGTGTTTTTATTTCCGTCACTCCTATTTACACATGACTAAGTAAGGTGGGACGCGGCGGAGCTCGTTCGTGAGCCTCTCGAGGTTCCGCTATCGCGTCTACCTTGATAGACCTAAATAAAAATAATTTTTAAGGTAGGCGACATTGGTCGGACGATTATGATGCACGACGTATGCTTGCATGACGTCACGCGGGAGGTGAAATTGACGATGACAGACTGTGACGAAGATGTGGAACCGAACACACGGAACTACGTCTACTGGGAAGCCGTCTCATGCTCTTGCAAAAAAGTAAAAAAACAAGCCACACACAGCAACCCACAAAAACACAAGACATTCTACTGTAGCTCATTTGTACTGTACATCAGGTACCGTATTTTTGGGTGTATAGCCCCGGGCTATACAAAAATCGAGAGGTCTGATGGGGGGTTATACACTGGGGGGAATTGTGGCTGGGGGGGATATACATGGGACAAAATTTATGTTTTTGAGAGGTGTGTAGAGGCATGTTTTTGAGGTCAAAAGTACGTGTTTTTTAGGGCATAATCGCGGTCAACACAGGGTTATTCTAGTATAAGACATGCTCAGCTAAGCTTATTAGGCATGGTAGCATGTTGTAGGAGTAGTTATAGCTAGCTTATGACCAGCTTACATGGGTAGGTTAGGTACCTTTCAGTACATGGGGGGGTTATCATCATAATCATTTATGATCGCATGTGTCGCAACATACAACCAATGGTATTATCGCATACCGCAGGATGCAGTTAACATGGCGAATACCAACCATATTGTGCGTATGAAATCAGCGCTCTACATACAATTCATACATACATTGATGCGACATACAGAATTCAGTACATAAATACACCAGGGGGGATATACAGTACATAGGACAAAATTTATGTTTTGCCAATGGGGGGGTTATACACTGGGGGGGGGGGGATGAATATGGGACAAAATTTATGTTTTTGAGAGGTGTGTATACATTACTAGACTAAAACCAAAAATACATAATTCTTGCTTAGGGAAGAATGGAGCACTTAGTGAAACGAAGGAGGCAATCACTGGCACATATTCGCCCCATTGTAATGGGTTTTTTGATTCCCCAATATAATGGGTTGGGTAGGGTACCCATTCTATTGGGTTTCAAAAACCCATTGCAATGGTTATTTCGTAAACCCCATTACAATGGGGAATTACGAGATTGTTAGTGTGCGTGAATGGCGTGGTTTAGATTCCCCATTGTAATGGGTTTTTACGAAACCAATGTAATCGGTTTTTCGATTCTCCATTGTAATGGGTACCCAATATGGTTTCGTTTAAAAACGTTAATGGTTTGAAACGGTTAAAGAGCGAATGTGGCAAAGATTCCCAATAGTGAAGGCGAGGATCGATTTTTCAAATTTCCTTCGGTGAACTTATGCAGTTTTACATGATGAATCGATCCCACCCACCTATCTCAACGCGATTTTGCCTCCTCGCAGAGAAAATCCACTTGTACAGGGTGTTTTGCAACGTTTTCGCGCAATTTATTGCGAAACAACCTGTACAAGTGGGTTTTCTCTGCGAGGTGGCATAATCGCGTCGAGACAGGTGGGTGGGATCGATTCAGCATGTAAAACTGCATAAGTTCACCAAAGGAAATTTGAAAAATCGATCCTCGCCTTCACTACGGGCAAATCTTTGCCACATCCGCCCTTTAATGGTTTGTTTTGTTTTAATGGTTTGTTTTAAAACGTTGTTTTTAAAAAATGGTTTCGTTTTCGGTTTTAAACGCCAAATAAAATGGGTACCCATTATATTGGGGAATCGAAAAACCCATTACAATGGGGCGAATATGTGCCAGTGATTGCCTCCTTCGTTTACACTATGTACGTAACGTAAGTGCTCCATTCTTCCCTAAGGAAGAATTATATATTTTTGCTAAAACTAAGTAATTTAGTCGGGCTTCAATTTTAGTTTTTATATTATAGCTGGCTTCATTTTAGTCTTTAGTCCTAAAAGTGCGTGCGTACTAAAGCTCGAACTTGCAAACTGGAGGCAAATACCAAAACAATCCTACGTACATACCGTGTACAAATGCGATGTTAACAATTTCCAAGCTGTCGTCTATAAATCCTTTAAACACGAATGCGCCACTGAAGAGGTTGATGGTTCCCAAGTATCGATTTGAATTTCCTCCTACAGTTCCTCTGTCAGTTGCGAGTATGATCCAGACTTGACCTGTGTTGGGGTGCACGGATATTCCAGTACATCCCTCTAAAGAGTGACCTGGGTAGCTGATGGTGGACACCTGGGACGTTGCGCCAGAAGAAAGGTCGATTGAAGAAATTTCCGCTAGAATAACAAAAGAAAAGCGAATATACCGTAAAACTAATGAATCCGTATAATGTTATAGCGAGCGACCCGACAAGTATAAGTTGCGTAAAAATGCGTGAGTTGCCTGCTACCAATAATGCTGTTTTGCAAAAACACAAACACAAGCAAACAAAAAGCGATCATAAAAAGTTTCAAAAAAGAATAAGAAAAATTTTCTTACGACTCTTCCGGCCACAAGCGTAGAGTAGAGATGACGACGCGAGCTTCACCAGTCCTTTCAGTCCTCTGATTCCAAATGGCGAAGGCGACAATGTGGCGACCTTAGTCAACAAGCCGATACTGGGATCTACACTCCACAGATATTGTCCCTGGGACGCCCAGAAGACAGATCGGCTTTCATCGAACATGAGATCGTTTATCGGCTGTTGATATGGCGCCAGTTTTTTCACGACAGATCGAGCATTGACGTCGATGTAGCTGAATCCTTCTTTACTGCTCCAAAGCAGTAGCTGATTCACCGGATTGAACCCGATGGCAGATAATGACTGATTGTGAGAGGGATAGGTCAGGTTCATGAGCTGTGAGACCGACCCGTTTACCATACTGATTTGATACAGAATTGGTCCGCCAAGAGTTACTGGATGATGGCGACCACCGCCGCTGATCCCGACCAGCATGAAGACGTCAGAAGAAACGGAGGCGAATCCAGAAACAAGGACCACAAGCAGACAGAACATGCAGAAGTTGTGCTGCATTTTGGAGATTTATAGCTTGAATGTTCATTCATAAACACGATCGATATTGATCGATAAACCCGATCGATCGATAAGACCCGGCACAAAAAGAAGGATGGAAAGCGGTTTTTCCTTTTTAGAGGGGCGAAAGGTCCCGCCGTTAACACAACACTGGAGCTAATAAACACTTGTAAGCAAATATCAACGCTTTTCTGTGCGATGCTGTCAGCTCACGTCTGTAATCTGTTTACGCTTTGTAGTGTGTACATAATCCTCCTATCAATAAATAAATAGGCCTACCTACCGGAACAACAATGCTTTTACTCGCTGGTTCCTCCTGCCGGCGCATGCAGGCAAACTTGTATTGTTCTTGCGTGTGCAGTACAACTGCAACCGTTTGGGTAGGTATACTAGGTATTCGACATTCGTATGGAGACAACGGACAGATACGGACTACGGCCGTGTACATAAAGTGTGGTACCTACATTGTACCTACCTGCATTTCTACATATCTATCAGTGTCTACCTACGTAGGGTATGTAATAGACCGAAAGAGAATCGACAGTAAAGGCATCGTACTTACGTATAGTACAGTATGCACCGTATGCAGCTATGCACGGTACGTTACGTCCGTATTTTACAGTGTGTAGATACGTATTTTTGCTCTGACAATGTTTCGTAATCCCCGGTGATGAGAGGATTTGCTGTAGAGTGGCATGCGCAGATTCGGCTGTTGCGTAGGTATATGTACGTACGTAGATACGTAGGTACGATGCGGTGGGCAACACAGTAGCTATAGGTGGAAAAGCCCGAAGGCATAAAAACCACAGTACATACTCTTTTACTTCCTCCATGGAGCGCAATTCTCCAGCAAACTCGCTTCAGAAAGAAAATACAGAGACGATACACAAGAGCCGAGCATACATACTCATCGACATGAATCGCTTTGATAACGCTTATTATGGTGGAAAAAATCAATAGCTCCCCTTAACTACTGAATCTGTCTCCCTACAAACTGGTTCTGTCCCCTCATGCAGATATTCACGTAATTTCTTTGACTGACCACTGTCAGGCCACCACCGTATAGTGTATTGAGTCATGCATAGCCCGTTTCTTCCACAATGCATTTACTACCACTCACTCTACTA
Organism: Epsilonema sp. ZAB3_2; assembly: GCA_030247985.1. Taxonomy (NCBI): domain Eukaryota; kingdom Metazoa; phylum Nematoda; class Chromadorea; order Desmodorida; family Epsilonematidae; genus Epsilonema; species Epsilonema sp. ZAB3_2. The sequence goes on along the minus strand of JASAMW010005725.1, from coordinate 5,947 downwards.
CATGCCTTACACTTGTACAATATGTGCACTTCGCTTGTTTCTTGTTTATTGGTGACTTCATGTCTGTTTCTAGCGAGAATCTCGGGTGGGTATAAGTGTGGCAATACCAAACTAGTCCCTACCAACGTCACCGTCATGGACACAGCCGAACGGTAATATCCCATTATGCCGGATGATTTGTCGCGTTATGCCGGGCCTGTCTCTTTATTCCTCATATTTTGCCCCGTTATGCCGGACCCCAAAACTGTGGTAATATCCCATTATGCCGGATGATTTGTCGCGTTCTGCCGGGCCTGTCTCTTTATTCCGGAAATTCTGCCTCGTTATGCCGGATGCCAAAAAGTGTTGCGTTCTGCCGGATGTTGTCGCGATATGCCGGACCAGTCGTCTCGTTATGCCGGATCTAACCATTAAGCCTGTTGTCGCGATACGCCGGACCAGTCGTCTCTTTATGCCGGAAAAAATCTCGATATGTCGAATTAGTCAAACGCACCGCAGAATGAATTTGCATACAACAAACCTAGTCCATAAAGACAAAGACCTAGTTACCATGAATACAGTAGCATCGATCGGCAACCTTCAACCATTTCAATAAGCCTGGACCGCGCTCTTAGGCTTAAGCGCTTAGGTTTCTGCTTGAGGTTAGGCTTAAGCGCTTAGGTTTCTGCTTGAGGTTAGGCTTAGGCGCTTAGGCTTGACCAGAGGACGGCTGCACGAAAAGTCCGCAACGAAAGTACCCGCATCGAAATTTGTCACGATGAAGTGGCGGCGGGAACAAAAGGTTTGTTAACCAAAAAACGGCAACGAAGTGACCGCGAACCTCATAATAGCACCTACGCTTACACTTGTCTCTGTTTTTTGACCTACTGCCTTTTTTTTACCAGTGATACAACGCTTTCAAACAAAGACTCATTCAATCAAGCATGATACGTACATGTAGGTATGTACTTTACTTCCAGGTTGCCTATTAAAATTAAATTTTAATTTTAATATAATATAATATACTATTAAGGCTGTCATTTTAATTTTAATATAATATAATATACTATGACTAGGGGTATTTTAATTTAAATTACTAATACTACTAATTTTACTATAGACGCAGTACTAAAATTTGCAGTACTTTCCAGCAAATGCTTCTCGAAACAAGGTTGTGCAAAGCCCAAATGTGGTGCTGGCTCCTCTCGAGCAATAGTAGGTGAGAAGATAAGCACATTTTCAACATCAGATGGAATACTCCATGGAAAAGCATGAGGCTGGGCGCTGGGGCCTCTCGACAATAGTAGTACATTATACACAAGTATACAGTATGTATACCAGCTGGTCCAGCCGAATCTTTTTCGTGCGCCCCAAATCGAAAAGACTGCAGCCTGGGACCGGACATTTTCGTCCCTGCCCAGTTAGTACATACATACCAGGCTCCATATGTAGGTACCTACTGTATCATTCACTAGGTACGTACATCAGACGAAAGATCCGGCCTTTTGTTTCGTCGCTTTCTATACGTGGATACGAGGATTAGGGAGGCGAAGCGTCAGAGGAGTAAGAGGACTCTGCCTTTGGGACGAATGGTCTCTCCGTGCCGTTACCACGACAGCATTAGGGCTATACACCAAAAAATACGGTACTACTGTAACTACTGTACATAATATCTTATCTTTGAGTTATTACCTAGCTCACTTACATTCAGTACTGTATAATTGTATCCTAGCAATAAATAAAATCAAGAGCCCATACCGTTAGAGAGTGCGACACAAGGCTTTAGTACTGAGAAATAGGGCAGCAAAGCTTATCGGCTGGCTGTCACAGCTTCCAATAGGGCTACAGATTCGAAACTTAGCTCACGCAAATGCTGAAAGTCTCAGCTTTTTCATGGTGCAAAAATTATTCAGATCCGACCACGGCAAGTGGACAAAACTTTTGATTCTTTGAACCCGTGTTATGCGCGAAATACGCGCCCCCGAAAAACAAAGCTGTGACCGCCGGCCCCGCAATTGCGATCCAGCAGTCACAGCGGTGGCACGCAATTGCGGCTCCACTAGTCCGCGATGAGTTTGCTGGATCGCAATTGCGTAGCCACAAGTCCGCGATGAGTTTTCTGGCATGCAATTGCGGGGCCACTAGTCCGCGATAAGTTTGCTGGTGGAGGAGACACCGCTGTGACTGCTGGATCGCAATTGCGGGGCCCGCGGTCACAGCTTTGTTTTTCGGGGGCGCGTATTTCGCGCATATCACGGCTTCAAAGAATCAAAAGTTTTGTCCACTTGCCGTGGTCGGATCTGAATAATTTTTGCACCATGAAAAAGCTGAGACTTTCAGCATTTGCGTGAGCTAAGTTTCGAATCTGTAGCCCTATTGGAAGCTGTGACAGCCAGCCGATAAGCTTTGCTGCCCTATTTCTCAGTACTAAAGCCTTGTGTCGCACTCTCTAACGGTATGGGCTCTTGATAAAATACATACCGGAAGCTGCTTACGTACTCGCTGGACGCACCCTGCAATGCCGGCAAGCAGGGCAAACGTGTGCTGTTCTTGCGTATGCAAGCACCAGACAGGTATACTGTACCTATGTAGGTTCGCTTCGTAAGCGTACATGTTTTCTGAACAGTTTTAGCGAGTTCAAACTTAAGAACTGCGCCTTCTTTGCGCCGCCGCCCCTTAAAAGGCGCAACCAGCTACGAATCAGACTCATTGCTTGAGGTTGTAATCTTTACGGTAGTCTGCCAGCCAGCACGTTTCAGTTTTCTCTTCCCTACACACTTTGTACGAAACTTTTTGCTCATCATGTCGAAGCTTTTGGTTCTTTTGGCTCTCGTTGCACTGGCTGTGACCGTCTCCGCCTGGACTCCATACTCAGGTAAGGACAAAAGGGACGCTTTTGAGAGAAATAAGCCGGCAACTGCGGTGGCTCAGTGGTAGAATTTCTGGTGCGGTGCGAATGCGGCATGAAGGGTTCGATTCCCGTCCTGTCCCATTTGCTCACCTTCACCAACACTGTACGGGTCCAAAAGGGAAATTATTGGGGGCGATAGCCAGCAAGTGCGGTGTGGCTCAGTGGTAGAATTTCTGGCGCGGTGGGAAAGCGGCATGAGGTTCGATTCCCGTCCTGTCCCATTTGTGTGACCAACACTGCACACACCCTACTAGCGTGGAACACCTTGTCTGTCTACCCCAAGATACCGTTTTCAGGGGTATATGGTGACCCAAAATTTTTGGGGAGGAAAATTTAGGAGAGGGGAAGGTATATGGGCGAGCGTAGCGAGCCCTCGGGGGGTTTGGGGGGCGGAGCCCCCCCAAGACGGGGGTCTGGGGGCGGGAGCCCCCAGCGGGGTCTGGGGGGCAGCGCCCCCCAGGAAAAATTTTTCACTTTTACGCCCAAAATAATGCATTTTCCAAACTCCTGAGACTATTCAGTCGTAAATATTCTTATACCACTAAAACACCTGTTGCATTTCGCTTTTCTGACAGTCACAGACGGACAACAAGCAAGCAACAAACGTACGTACAGTATGTACCTGTGCCTTGCCTTGCGTAATTATGTCTGAGCAATGAAGTAAGGGACGGGCGAAGGCGATCAGAGCTCTCATCACCTCGCTCGTGGGGTGGGCAAAAGCAAGAAGGGTGAGTGAGGTCAGTGGGAGGAGGGAGAAGAATGGAAAGGAGAGTAGCGTGAGTGACCTCACAGTGACCGCGCATAGTTACCGTAACCACAGGTAAGGCCAAAAAACGCGTTTTCACGCAGTTTCACACCATTGCACTCCTAAAAGAAATATTTTTCGCAAAAGTGGGTTGAAAATTTTCCTCCCCTGACCGCCTAATTTTGGGGAGGAGAACCCTGAACTGGGGAGGAATACCTCCCCTTCCCACTACGACCATATACCCCTGCGTTTTCCCTTTTTCCAAAACAACCCAACTACAGGGTGCTCCATTTGGATCTTCAGAAAATCCCATCAGTTTTACTGTGATGGCCAGTACTGATTGAAGAACATTGTGATTTTCGTGGTCAAAACTTGAGGCACCAATATCTTACATTCAGATTGGAGTTTTGGGACGAAATTTTTATACAAGGTTGTGCATATTCTTGGGTATCTGCATGAAAAATTTTAGCGTTTTAACTCTTGTGGTTCCCAAGTTATTACTCCAAACGACATTTCATATCCAAATGGAACTCCCTGTACACGTACTGTATCCGAGTTTCTTTCCCATATTCGCTTTTCAGTCGACCAAATACACTTTCGTTTCAGGTTATGGTGGTTATGCTGGCTACGGCTACCCAGGAGGTTTCGGTGCCGTCCCCTGTACGGTCCCGCCTATGGCGCAGGAATCGGATACGGTGGCATCTACCCAGGACTCGGGGCTGCTGGCTGTGTGAGGGGCAGATTCGGCCTTCTCCGCGTCCGTTAAAGGAGTCGATTTAAATTTTTGATAAAATCTGATCACGGCTCTGAAAATGATGGCTGATGCGCTCCGAAAAGGTGCAAACGCTTTGCCTTTGCCATTCGAGATTAAGTACGGTATGCAGGTATATGTATGTATTGAAAATATTCAGGAAAATTGTTTATGATAGCAGGTACAGTATGTGGCTATGGCGAAATGATTCGGTGTGTTTCAGGTTGGTAAAGTGAGAGTACTGTACTTTTGGTTTTGTCACGCATAATAATACCCTACGTACATACGACGTAATAGTCATACGTACATACATACGTACTATGTAGGCCTACGTAAGTGTCAGAAAAATCAAAATCTTGCTGGTACATATCCAGAATTGTCGGTCGTGGTCGTTCCTTCCTCTGGGTCTGGAATCACTTCGTCGACATAGTCGCTGCTACCTACTAGAGATGGAATGTATTCATAAACATGATGGCTATCCGTTTCGTCTTCAGGCGGTGGCAAATGGGGGGCAACTGAGGGCGGTGGTGGTTGTAGATCGAGTCTAGCACCACTTCCAAACGGCAGCTCATGTCTTGAAGTTTCAGCTAGTGGTATGTCAACCTGCTGACCATCTCCATTGTCTTGTGGAGGTGATTGAGGGCCTTCAACTGAGCTGCTAACCTCACCAACCTGGCAGAGTTCTCTTTCCAGCATGTCCGCAAGATGTGGTTGATTGACTTCTTCTTGTCGCATAGAACTCATCAGCTTTGCCAGGGTTCCTGGTCTGCTGCCTCTACATTCTTGCTCCAGATAATTGATTAGCATAACTCTTGCCTCATAAACACTCGCAGTTTTCTGATTCTAAAAAAATAAAAAAATTCTGTTGCACAGTGTTGAATTTAGACACGGTAATGTTGTATAGATATACATACACACACACACTGTACCATGCACAATACGTCTACAATGGTGCGACGCATATGCAGTGTGATCTAGGTATGTACATTTAATCATGTAACCGAAAGGTACCGAAAGATACGTGACATAGGTACCTACACTTACTACGTTTAGGTATGAATTTTAAACGGCTTGATTGCATGCAACATACCCTGATTTTCTCCAATTTGTAGGCATCGATAACTTCTTTTTGGTACAAATAGTTGGGTAGCATATCTAGGTCGAGAGAATTCGCTAGTACAACAAAACATTTCCGCAGGGCACCAGCCTCATTTGTGCTTGAAGTTGGGGGAGAGTGTGAATGTGAAGTGACGGTCTGTCTTTCCAGCGAACTATCGCCTTCTTTTGTCCGTGATTCAGTGTTGTGTTGGTTATTCCGAAGCCCATGCCGATACCTGACCCTCCATGTTACTGCTGCAGCTATGATTAGCAGAATGATGAATCCACCAACAGACAGGCCAGCTATCAGACCAACTGAAGTGCTTGGTTTTTTGGTGGTGCTGCTGTGTGATGCTACATGTAACAACGTAGTACAAAATAAATATTACTGTAGTACAAGATGGTTTTACTTTACACCGGATGTTATTGTCTAGCCCTCCACAGTGAAGTGAGTGTTACCTAC
>JASAMW010005724.1:0-30916 GCA_030247985.1 Epsilonema sp. ZAB3_2 | reverse complement strand
TTATGCACTATGTCTATGTATAGCATACCTCGTGAAATCCAAATATCTGATTCGAGTTTGGCCCGGGATCGCTTTGTAGTGGAATCGGCTGACATTTGTCCGTCCTCCTCTGAGCGCGTCTCTTGGTGCGATCGGATCCGTCCTGCGTTGGCGCGCGGTGTAGCAGCGGCGCAGATCTTTGTCCCGTCGACACATGGCGTCGAATTCGCACTCCCATATAATCTGCAGGTCGAAGCCACGCTGCTCGATGTAATGCAGCTTTTCCTGAGTCTTGGCCGCCAACTGCTCCATCGTGCGTCCATTTTGAAGGTTGACTGCTTTCTTTGGCTGGCAGTCGTGCCCGTGGAAGTGGCAGCCTGCGGTAAAAAGAAATGTAAATTGTGCACGTCTACTATGTACGTATGCAATGTGTACATAAAATAAATAATGCATTTGCACCCCTGTACGTAATGCATAATTTATATAGAGTATGTACGCACACGTGTAATGTGTGAGTAAAATAAAATGTACGTACATAATGTATGTAATGCCATAGCATACCTAGAAATTCCATGGCCACCTTTTCTGACTCAGTTTCGTAGTATCCATCGAGAAAATATGGTCCGACCTGCACCTCTTTACCATTGTGCGCCGTATGTACCTTGATGTCTCGACCCAGCTGCTGCTGCCAGTAGTCGAGCCAGGCCATCGCTTTGACGCTGACATTTTTTCCGGTGCTACCGTATCCGTGGATGGGCAGAAGAGCCATGGAGTCTTGCGGCATGTAGTACAATCGATACACGTAGTTGACGTAACCGGGGAGAGTGCAGTAGGGTTTCTGGAATGGGTCAGTATCGGGGAATATGTTGATCATGGATTCGCGGAAAGCCTCCGCTGATTTTCGTAGCACGGTGACGTCCTGATTGCAGTAGTCCACCAACTCCTTTTCTAAGTCGAAAACCGCGCCGTTGGCTTTTTGTTCGGCGTACCATTTCAGGAAGTTGTCGTAGTCGGCCTGCACTTTGTCTTCCATACCGTAGAATTCAATGTCAGGCAATGGACCGATGTACCCACGTCGAGACGGGTGCAAGAATTTATACGGAAAATAGTTTTTGGTGTCCTGGATGCCATAGGCTTTTGACATGCTGGCGAGCGGCTGTTGGATGTACAGATAAGTGTCCAGGAATCGGATGCCGGTGCCGGGGATTTCCAACGTGAGGTAGCCGCCACTCCTACGTAGCATCTTCTTAGGAAACTTTTTCAGATTGCGTAGAGCTTTCGAGATGTGAATAGAGTCATAGCCGGCAAAATTATGCATGAGGATGGTAGTGTTTCGGTACGATCGTATGAACTTCATCAGGTAGGAGATAAAATCCTCGCAGCAGTTTTCACCCGAGAATCTCATGTACGTACCATCCAGATGTTGCATGATGAGCAAAGTGGCGCGATGCTCCCCGTCGACCAATTCAGCTTCAATGTCGGCGTAGATGCGAGCGAACTCTGGCTTGACTCTCTTTCGCTTGCCGCGCTTCTTCTTCTTTGTTTGACCACCGGTCAGATCTTCCGTGTCAGACGGCTCGCTGTTGGACGATTCTGAGCCATCGTTACCCAGATATCCACGCATAAAGTCTCTGCGCTCTTCGCTCACCTCCTCTTTCTTCTTTTTCTGGCCCGGTTTCATGACGAAACATTGGTGGGGAGACGGGCGGTACGCCTTGCAGAGTGTACAGCTGAAAATGCGGCATAAAATAGTATTAACGTGTGTACCTATGTGTAGATACAAGGTATAGTATGTACAGCATGATGGTGTGGTATGTACGTACGTACATTATAAAGATTAATATGTAGGGTAGTCTTACAAATAATTCATGCAATGGTGTAGTTCTGGTGGCAGCAGCTTCTGTCGTTCGACTTTCTTGCGGCAGGTTGGACATCGGCGGTACTTTGCGCATTCGTCAGGGCTATGTGCATCCATACATGCGTTGGTTGGATACTGGAGGTCGCAGTCGGAACAGGTGGGCATTGGTTGAGCCGGATGCGTATCAGTGTTCTTGCATTCTGCGTTGAAACAAAGCCTGTAAATATTCATCTTACTCAAGAATACGTACCGGTATTGTATTATGGGTGTAGTATGTAGGTACCCGTATGTACTATGTTTTTATACCTGCATTCAGATTCCCCGCATTTGTGTTTCCGATGCTGGTTATAGCCTTGATGGCAGAGATCGCAGGATTTGTTGGTGTTGAAGAAGCCTGAAAGGCTGCTGATGAGTTGGTAATGATGGTTGTGCAGAAAAATGTAGATGGGGCGAAATCCTTTCTTTTCTGGGTCGCAGTAGATGGGTTTGTTGGAGGTGCCGTCGAACACGACCAGTTGGTTACTGCGGCAGGCTTTGTCGAATTTTTCATAGTCTTCGTACTCGACGTCCTTTTGCAGACTGACGCCGGTGTTTTTGCTGTGGAGAAACGCCTGTTTCCTGAGATAGCTGCCTCTGCCTTTTCTCACATTTTCCCAGGCTTTCGCCTCGTCGGTATGGGGTAGAGGTCGTTTGGGTTTGCGAATCCAGTTGGCGTAGAGAAGGCCGGCAGCCAGCACTTTTTGGAAGCATTTCATCTCTGGATCTGGCCGGCTGGCGACGTCGATCAGTGATCTCTTCTTCCAAGCCCAGTCGCGGATGTTGGGTTCGGTTCTAGTGTTGACAGAACCCAAATCGCCTTTCCCGCCTTTGGGTATTTGAGTGAAGATGACGTTCAGAACGGTGTTGCTGCCCAGAAACGCCATCTCATTAGAATTGAGCGCCCTTTCTATGCGTTCGGTGAGGTGAATGGCATCCAAACGGACATCGTCCAGGCGTGTGTAGTCGGTTTGGACGGCGCCGGTTAGCCCGTCGGTTCGAAACGCGAAGCGGCCCATGCAGTTTGGCGGAAGGTTTTTCTTCACAGTGTCCATGGCCGAATCTGAATATATGTTTACCTGTGTTGGGTGGAATAATGAACCTACCATGCTACGCTATGTACGTACAACATAGTAATGAAGGTAGGTAACAGTGGGATGAGAGTTTGTATTTACTGTACTTTACCTATTATGGCGTGAAGAATGGCGTATTTGTCGCTGTAGTCGTGCATCCACCATTCATCTTCGTCGGTGTCAATGTGAAAGCGGTAATCTTGAACCGCAGATTTGAGTTTCATGGATTTGTTCTCCCGGATTTTCTCTAGGTGATAATGGGCGTGAGGGTTGAAGTTGGTTGGAAGCAGGTTTTCATAGAAGCGACGCTTTTGTAGCAGTTCGTCTTCATTTGTGAAAAACCATTCGCCTTCGCCGTCATGAGATTCGGTCGGGGTGATGTCGTTGTTGTTTCCGGGAGATTGGACAATATCATCATTGTGTGGTCGTTTGGCGGGTGTCTGATCGTTGTCGCTGTCGTCGTCGGATGAAGAGTAGGGCACCAGACGTTTCGTTGAAGAGGTTGGTTGGGTGGACGGGTTCGCGGAAGTGTTTGGAACTGGTTTGGGTGATTGGTGTCGGATGGTTTCTCCGGAATGTCCGGTTTGTTGTTGGTGGCGTTTTAGGTGATATCGACGGGCGTAATTGTTATTACATTCAGGGCAAATGTGTTGTATTTTTTGGGCAGAGTGCTGCTCGCGTTTGTGTGCGGCCAGGTAGCGAGCGGACTTGAAGATTTTGGAACATAGGGGGCAGGAATAAGAATGCATTTTGGTAGCAACTTGCTTCGAATCAGTAACAAATGAACAGTGTTTCGTATTTTAGTGATGAGTAGCGAAAATTACTTGTGGTCGGATTGCTCAAATAAAACTTGCACGTGATGTCAGCAGCAGTGACCAAGTACGGGATTGAAAATTGGATGCGGGTCTTGTTCAAACATGTTTAGATTGAAAATATTGTCTGAAAAATATGTCTGGACATTGGTCAGAGTGTAAACAGGAAGTGACGTCACTGGTGAGAAGTGTGCAGAGTCGGTGTAAACAAGTGATGAAATATTGTCTGCAAAACATGTCTGGACATTGGCCAGTCTGTAAACAAAAAAGTGACGTCACTGAAAGCGCGCAGAAACGGAGCGCAAGCGTACATTGAGTGTGCCGGCTTGTTTGGGTGCCTGTAAACAACGAAATTTCTCCATGAAGCTGAAAATCTCTTGCTTTCTTTGTTATCATAAATTCTCCTCCAGAAACAAATTGGAGAAGCATATGATAGCTCTTCATCCATCGCAAATCTGGAGCAAATCGACCCCGACTTCACATATTCAATTGAAGCGACCCAAACCAAAAAAGCGCTGACCAGCTGAAGATCGAGAGTTGACCAGTAATGGAAGACAAGCATCGACACGCTTTGGACAAACTAACAATGCCTTTGTGGTATTATGCCAATTTGGAAACACTGGTTCCAGAATTACAACGACGAGGTGTACTACTGCATCATCACATGAAGATTCTACACGAACTGGCAACAAAGCCAGAAAAAGCTCGAAAACTGGTGGACATATTGAAATCAGGAGGACGAAATACGTACCGTCAATTGTATGATTCAGCAGTTGTTACTGGACAGGATAAAGAATTACTCATTCAGATAATTATTTTATCATGACTTCTGGTAGGCGGTTGAATGATGAATGAAAAAAACCGAAGGTAATTGTAAACTGTGTACATAAGTGATGGAGACTGTTCAGTTTGTGATTAAACTGTGTACATAATGTATGTGTGTGTTTGTGTGTGTGTGTGTACAGTTTGTATGTAAAATTTACTTGTGTATGCTCGCGAAGTACACGACATGTGTAAAACCGTACGTACATAACACAGGTACTACCACACTATAAGACATTACCGTACTACATACATAACCGTAAAGTACGTAACATAGGTACTACCACACATAACACATAACCGTAGTACGTGCACAACACAGGTACCTTCCACCACACGACAATACAAACTACCCATCTACCCACAGTACATACGTACACAACATTTCGGTCGAGGCAGATTGGGGAGTCGGGGCAGCATGGGCGGTCGGGGTAGTCCGGGGCAGCATGGGCGGTCGGGGTAGTATGGGTAGTCGGGGCAGCTGGGGTAGCATGGGTAGTCGGGTAGCATGGGCAGCTAGGGCAGCCCGGGGCAGTCGGGGTAGCCCGGGGTAGATGGGCAGTCTGTATTGCCCTGTGGTGGAAGGTACCTGGAGAGCAGCACATACTACTGACTTTTTTTGTTTTTTTTTTTTTTTTTTTTTTTTGTTTTTTGTTGGTGTTTTTTTTTTTGTTTTTTTTTTTTTTTTTTTTTTTTTTTTGTGTTTTTTTTTTGTTTGTTGTTTTGGTTTTTTTTTTTTTTTTTGTTTTTGTGTGGGTTTTTTTTTGTTTGTGGTTTTGTTGTGTTTGTGTGTTTTTTGTGGGGGGGGGGGTTGTGTGGGGGTAGGGGGGGTTTTTTTTTTCCCCTTTCCGTATAGGATTTTAAATAAATATAAAATACCGTATTTACCGGCGCATAACCCCCTCCCCCCAATGCATAGCCCCATATGGGACCTCTCAATTTTTGCATACCCCCATGGGGCTATGCACCGGTAAATACGGTATGCGTATGTGCGTAGTGCAGAATTGTAATGACCCATACAGCAGCCAATAAGTTCCTACCAATAATGGACGTAGTATGTAGTACGGTAGCACATCATCATTAATTCATATTCTAATAACCAGAAACTAGTATTGTGTGGTGGCGCCTAATCCGTCTCAGTTGGATCAACTAACTATTGATATCAAAATTATCCTATATCGTCTACGTAATGTACGTACGCTTAGCCTATGTTTTCTGATGATTATCAGAGATTAGTCCAAAATAAACATGGTACAGAAATATAGATGCGCTAAAGCGCTGGTAGTGATCGAAAAGCCAAAAAGGTCTGATGTGTTCATAAGTACTAATAGATAAGTCAAGAGCTTGAAAGATTGCTCTTTCTCAGTGCGCTGGCTTGATGACATTGAAGCAGTCATTGTGGATCAGCCACTTTCCGCCCACCTTGTGCCAGACCAGGATGTAACTGCAATGATGAACAGAGAAAGTATCAGCTACCATGTCTACGTACATACGTACACACGTATACTACACAATATACGTACGTAGGTAGCTCAATGGTAGGGCGCTCGCCTGAAACGCGCAAAGGTTCAGTTCCGGGTTCGATTCCCGCCCGATGGCCGCACATATCTTTGTTCTGGCATCCCATTCTTTCCTACGAGCAATTTTCATTTCCCCTTCCCCCTTCCCTCTTCCTTCCGTATCGTTACGTACACTGCGTACGTACACTTAGGGCCTAAGAAGTAAGAGGTACCACGAATAGTAGACATTTTTTATTGACCCGGCGGGTCCGGGTACCTGTGAGACCTTTACCTTCCGGTCTCCTGTCCTCTGGTGCCGTCCAGACGGTATCCTCCGCGCTCGAAGGCCCAGTCCCCCGCTCCGTTCACCTCCTGAGTAGTCATGGTGACGCTGCGCACCCCTTCCGCCATGTCCTGCTTGAAGTACGCTTCCACGCCTGCTCACAACAAACAAACAATAAAAACGCTCCAACAAATAAAAAGACGTGCGCGCACATACATATTGTAGGTGGTATGTACGTATGTACGTATGTGTGCGTAGGTACATACAGCCCTACGCAATATTTTTTTTAGGAAAGCAAAATTGCAAAGCAAAGCCATGAAACTGCTTGACATTTCTCGAAGTCAAACAAGGACACCCACTTCCTCCTAAACAAGTTGTACTTGTCCCACTTCCCCCTCCCCCTGCTCCCAAATGTGGTGAAGAAGCAGACATTTTTTTCTTTCCATCGCATTCAGTTTTGCGCCGTACCCAGGTACAAGTACCATGAACCGTATTGTACACATGCAATTACTAGATGTACCTGCTCTTCCGCTGACAGGCTCGTGACCGTGTGGACACATGTGGCAGTCGGCTTCGTAGAACTCTGAGGCGGCTTTCGCGTCACCGCCGTTGAAACACTTCATGAAATCTTGCTGACGACCCTGGATATCTTGCATTACACCTGTACGGAAACAATTACCGTAAGATTATGACAAGAATTCATAAGCAACGTCTTCATGATGTGCTGCTGAAAAGTAGTGTATGAATAGAATACTCACCTGCCATCGTTTCTATGTCGATTCTGTTCCCAATTTCCCGAAACAATTAGGAATGACCTTAAGCGCACCTTTAAAGGATGTACTACCGTAGCCTTTAAGACTGAACCGACCAGACGCGAAGGAACTAAAAAGAAGGATTTTCCTACGCTTTTCTTTACTTTCTTTCTTTCTTACCTCAGGATGAAGCTCGCGAGCTAACGGGCCGATCAATCTTGGAAAATATCGCTCACTCTTTTCTTTCATCTGAAAATGATTTGCCGATAATGGCAGCTGCTCAGATATTACGTAATCATTTCACAGTAAGCTATGGAATTTATTAATAGTAGGCCTTACACATGAAATTCTAATATGCACAAGATGTTATGCCAAAATTCACTGATGTGCGAATGACCAAATTTTTAGTAAAATCAGGTTACCGCACCAGCACATCATACTATTTTTCCTGCTTATCTCATTTCTGCACGTCCCCTATCTATCTATCATGTCCATAAGTTCATAATCGAGTGGGTGTGTAGCTTAGGTCGTGTATGTATGGCATGTGTATGGGAATGAATAAATTATTTTCTTTCTTTTCGGGTCCATGAAACCCTGGGTTAGGGTAAGATTGGCTTTCATCATGTTGTGATGTGATATCCCATATCTCGCTCACATCACAGGCGTGTGGATAGAATCGGTAAGATGGGGGTAATTTGGTTCCGCGTTCAATCTCACCCCTAGCAGGGATAAATGGAAATGTAGAAGCCAAGCTCTCATGAAAGAATACAAGAATAATTACGTGTTTCGTCTCACCTTTCAAGTTTTGCGTCTTCCATAGAAAAATACAGATAATGAGCGGGATGGGATGGCCCGAATTACCCCCGACCCGAATTACCCCGCACCGTCCTGTAATAGTTAGATACGTAATTGAGATATCGGAATTCATCGGAGCGAAAGCGGGACTTAAACGCCGGATGCAGCCGGTTTCGTTGCAGCCTAGAGAAGAAAAGAAAGAGGAGGAAGCTTCAAATTCCGTCTGTGGATGACAAGCCAGGAGTTGGGGGCTTGTACGTACATACATATAAATGCAATACGCCAGCTTACACTGTACAGTATGGCATACGTTGCTGAAGTAGCTCGAAGGTCTAGCTCCTATTCTTGTCACAGGTGTGGGTTAAAGCATGGATCATGAAGGATTGAATAAGCAAGCAAGCATAACCAAGTACAGTGCGTGTTAATATGTACGTACTTGTCGTTCACACATCTCCGAAATACAAACTCGGCTGTTCACCACTGATGTCAGAGTAAAATTTACCGGTACTTTACCCGGGTAAAATGGCCAATTTTGGGCCGGGTAAATTTACTTTACTTTACCCGATGCAATGACTTATCGGGTAAGGTTTACCGGTACCCGGCAGTGTGGACGCTTACCCGGGTAAAAATGCTGACAGTGCGGGTAAGTATGGCCAATGCTTACCCGATTTACTCGGCACATACTTACTCAGTACTTACCCGGGTAAACGTACTTGAGTAAAGCGTGCGCTCTAGGCAGCTCAGTACTCGCGCGCATCTAAATTCCTTCCACGAGGCGGAGAAAACGCATGAAGCGGCACTTCAATGTTCGTTCATTCGCGCATACGTACATATGTAGGTACCGTATCTTATGTTATGTAATGTAGGCCTACATAGTAAGTACATACCATGTATGTACGTATGTATGTATGGTTCAGTGTGTATGTATGTATTTGTATGTACGTACGGTACAATAGCTCACTTATGGTCAGCCAAAAGGACGGTGCCGATGCAATGCATATTGGTATGTATGCGGGATGTAGTAGGTAGCGGCAAGCTATACTGCGATATTCAACAGTGATAGGCCCGTTGATGAAAAACCTGGGAAATTTAGAGCAACGGCTCGAATGAAACAGTGACACAGAAAAAACTACATAGACCGAGCTATTGCTAGCTTTTTAGTACTAAAATAATTTCCTATACTTACCCGATTTTACCCGGGTAAAATGCGTCATATGGCTTTACTTTACCCGATTTGACAGGAGCCGGGTAAATTTACCTTACTTTACCCAGGCTAGGGCATACCCGGGTAATTTACTTTACTTTACCCGTTTTTACTGAAGACCGAGTTGACATCAGTGCTGTTCACCCGCATTTTTAGATACACGGAGCGAGTTCGGTGCGAACTCGAAGATAATTATTATATAAGTCAGCGCTCCCGAATTTGGAGCCGTTCACGTGTGTAGCGCACCTGCACAGTATAAACCATCGCGCAATATTATATTATCTTACATTACCCCGTTTTGAGTTTTGCCTGGGTTTCGAACTGTGTGTCACTAAATTTCCTGTTAGAAAAAGGTACAACGATGACAGCAGGAAGACTGCTGTTGTCTGGCACTGGCGACAATGCTAGGACCAAGCCTTACTGATTGATTGAGATGAGCTGTCATTGAAATGAGCTTCCTGATCTTACACAGGCCTAAAAGATAAGAAAACGTAATAGAATAGGCTAAGACTCAAGAAATAAATATTGCAGGCTACTGTAGGGCGTACCTAAGAAATTAAAAATAAAGATACAAGAGGCTGAATAATGAATAAATAAATAAATAGACTATAAATAAAAAATAAATAGGCCCAAATAAATAAATAAATAAATAAATAAATAAATAAATAAATAAATAAATAAATAAATAAATAAATAAATAAATAAATAAATAAATAAATAAATAGGCTAGCCTACATAAGAAATAAAAAAATATTGAAAATGGCAAGCTTAACAATTTAGCAACAAAATCACTTTTACCGAAGCAAATTTAGGAAACGCAAATAGGATTACTCACTCACCCACTACGTACATATGTATGTAGGATACTTACGTAACCATAGCAATTGGTATGACGTCATGTATTGTGCTGTGCACACACACGTAGCTACCGGTAATTTTTTTCACCTCTGTGATTTGGTGACAATCAAAGCCTAACCAAACTCCAATGAAATAGAAGGTACAGTGGGTTGATCATGCATGCCGCAGCCAAAACTTGTTTTCCCTACACTTCTGCCCTCTTGAACTGAAAAACTTTTGCGGTACGTAGGCCTACATCCTGGGTGGCATTTCCGTCCGAAATAATGCCAACCAAAAAAGTGGATGTGATGTCAAAAGTGTTATTTAATTCTGTTCTATGTACATCCAATGCGGTAGCCAGCTAACAATTTTCCGTCGTTAACGTGGGCGGTGAGTCAAATAAATATTGCTCAAACATTTGTAAAACTGTGGTGCCCCAGTTGACATAGAAACGAGACACAAACACCGCGCGTACCCAACCCAGTAATCAAATGGTGTGAGTAATAAATGAAATAATAAACAAAATGGCATAAACACTCCAGGGGAACAAAGGAAAAGGTGAGCAGATATCCTAGTGTACATAGGTAGTACCTAGAATATTGAGTCCATTTGGGCGGTTTTCAAATTTATTTGCCCAAAAAGCTGTGTACATACTGTACGTACTGTACGTACAAAGCCCCACAGCCCACTTAGGTACGTATGTTATGTAGTTTCATAGAAGTTTTTACCTGCAAAAACGCGAATAAAATTGGGGTTTATATTCTTTGCTTGTTCTCTTTTTTTAGGTGGGCGACACTTTCTGAGAGTGCTGGATGTCTTTAAAGAGGGTCGGAACTGGCCGTACGCTGAACAAACTTTGACGTGTACCTACGCGACGCTGTACTACATACCTACGTGCCAGCGCAAGACCGCACATCTTAATTTTAAACGCCTCCCGAAGTGTGAAAACGAGAATTTTTGTCAGAACCACAGGGTGAACAAGACAAAAATACGACAGCCTTCATCATCTTCACCTTCACCGCAGCAATTTTCACACATTACAGTACAAGAAAGGAGGACAAAACAACGCCGGTGTTTGCTGTACAAAATGGATGCTTTAACGACCTAAAAAATATTGACGACAATGTGGATAAAACTGCTTATTCTGCTGCTAATATGCAACACAATATTGGTCCTCGCCCATGGTAAGAATCTAAGAGATACTGTAATGTGTATGTATACTACTGTAGTCACCTTTTGACAACATGCTTTATTGCACGATTTACTTATGTTATCGGCTATTATTCTACATTATTTTCAATTAAATTTATTGTTTTGGAAAGGGTACTGTACGTACTATACGTACGTACTGTCGTGTCACCGTGGGATTGGGTTGGTATAAGGTACTCCGTCATGAAAAGGCGGGTATTTACTCCGGCAATTTTATTTTCATCAACTTTCAATAAGTAATTTATGTTTTGGTTCTATTTTTAATTTTTTTAAGAGCGTCGAGATCGTCAAAACACGTACGTCCATACACCAGACGGCGGTCGAAGGACACACGCATACACAATGCCAGGTCATTATCCGCATCAATCTTATCGATTGCTCCGATCGGAGGATGGGGATGATTTGGTCACTTTTGTGCATGGTTTGCTTCAGGCACCACTTTCTCTTTCTTATTCTTTTCAAAACTAACCCAAAATTAACCAAAAACTGTCGCTAGAGGTGTTGGTCGTATTGCAGTCTTGGATATGTACGTACACCGTACAGTAGGTAGTGAATAACAAAATAACTCAAGAGATGTGCTGGAAATAAAGGACAATAAACGACAAGAATAAGCGAGAAATAAGCTACGTGTACAGAAGTAGGTATAACCCACAGAATACGTACAAATAAAACCTATTGCACGTGGTGATGGGAAACGTAAATAATATACCTATTGCGATGAAAATGAGGAAAGATGTTTTTTGAAATTCGCCTTTTGCAGGGACGCGGCCGCATCGCGAGGGTCCCGGTGGTCGATCATTGCGAGGGCCGCGACCAAGAACGCGCGGGCCGCGACCGCCCCGAATTTGGACTCACGGCTCCACTTCGGAGGAGACCGAAGATGTAAAGCCGTCAGCACCATAAACACAATAAAATGCACAACGGAGAGGTTGCGAATGGAATTATTTAGGAATCGACTTCATCGTCCAACGAGTGCCAGTGTCCCACTGTTCAACCTATCATAACCCCATCTGGAATTCCAAGTGAAGAACAGGCGCTACCGTATGATCCCAGGTATGTACGAATAGCGTTGATTCTTTTGATTCTAACTGAACGTAAACGTAGGTACCTTACGTCACGTACGTATGTATACTATTAGCATGTGTACTGTAATGCCGCGTTTATAACCCCCCCTCGAATATAACCCCCCCCCCTCGTATATAACCCCCCTAATCGGTCACTAAGCTTATTTGCCCTCGTTTATAACCCGCTATCACAAACCGCAAACGACAGTAAAAATCAATGCTTTGTGCATAGAAAACGTGAAGAAAACACTGTTTTACTGCGATTTGCTGCAAAAACAGTGCATCTGACAGTTTTCCCTACACTTTCTACCTGACGAACAAAATTATGTCTCCTTGAAAAGGTTACTTTTTGGCAATTTCTGAGATGTTATGCGTCAGTTTTCACCAGGTATCAGGTTATTGCCTCAGAAAACACCCCAAGTAAGGTCAAAAACGAGCTCAGGAGGTCAAAAAACCCCGTATCGGGCGCTGTTGGAAAAAGCCCTCGAATATAACCCCCCTCTTGTATAACCCCCCTCGTATATAGCCCCCCCAATCGGCCACTAACGTTTTATTAACCCCCGGGGGTTATAAACGCGGCATTACAGTAGTGTACGTAGTGTAACGTATGTACGTTTTGTGTTCGTGTACGTGTACTGTACGTGCACTACTATTCCCTTCTGTTTTCGTCCACGGTCAGACTTAGCCAGACGTGACCTGGATGGATAGGAAGAAAGACGTCTTCCATAAATTTAGGTGATCTTGAACCTCTTTTCCAGAGAACAAGCGGAGACCCTGGAAGAGGCCATCCTCAACTTTCCAGATCTGACGATAGCGGACGAAGCTCGACTCATCGCCGGCACACGACCACGGCCGACTACCACGCCTACACAAGCAGCCCGATTTGAAACGGGAATGGTGGGTCAGGGATCGACCACGCCACAGGGCATGCCACCACCAAGGGGACAGGTAAAAAAAAGCAAATCATTAGTTTTCATTTTTAATACAGCATAGTCATTACTAATAATTAATCATTAGTAATCATTAGTATGTAATCATTAATCATTACTAATCATTGTTAATCATTAATCGAACCCGAAAGACTAGCGCCTATGGACGATATACGGTAATGCGATTGGGTTGGTCGATAGCGACCCCGCGGTATTTAGTGAAAGTCTGGATCGGTGCCTGCGGGGTCGTCGACCTTCGTTCAATCATCTGAGAACGGAAAAGGAGCGAATAAAAGAAGAATTGACGACAATTTTTATGACGTCGACGACACCGCAGACACCGATCCAAACTTTCACTAAATACCGCGGGTTCGCTATCGACCAACCCAATCGCGTTACCGCATATCGTAAATACAGTACCTATGCTTGCAAGCGCATGCGTAATGCTTCAATTTTTCAGGGAAGCCGACGGGGTGGTCGCTTCACGCGTTGCGAAGGCGGAAACTCCGAGTGCCAGTTGTGCGCGTCGCAACTCCTGGACAAGGTGGAAGCCAGTGGCCTGATCAGTTCCAGACGAAAGGGAGAGGCGGCCCGCAATTTGGGCGTTAACGCCGGCTCGCCGCTCTCCTTTCGCAACTCAACCGGCACCGGCGCGCCGGGCTGTCGCCGTTACGGGTTCACGCGAAGGAGGAACGGAAGCAGGTTTACCGGAGCCGAAAGACAGACGCCTCTACCCGCCGGCTTACAAGCTTTTGTGGCTGAGGGACAGCGGAACTATGACCGCATTCAGAGGAAGCAGCAGGAGCAAAGGAGGAGGCGAGGAAAGAGGCAGACGACGACGGACGACAACAATATCGGTAAGACAAATATTTCAGCTAGTGCCCAAAACACCATCGCTAAGCCTAAGCCAAACCCCATTGTTAAGCCTCAGTCTCTCCCCATTGCTAGGCCAAAGCCTAAGCCAAACCCCATTGATAAGCCTAAGCCTAAGCCTAACCCCATCGCTAAGCCAAAGCCTAAGCCTAACCCCATTGCTAAGCCTAACCCCATCGCTAAGCCAAAGCCTAAGCCTAACCCCATTGCTAAGCCTAAGCCTAACCCCATTGCTAAGCCTAAGCCTATGTCCATTGCTAAGCCTAAGCCTATGTTCATTGCTAAGCCTAAGCCTATGTCCATTGCTAAGCCTAAGCCTAACCCCATTGCTAAGCCTAACCCCATTGCTAAGCCTAAGCCTAACCCCATTGCTAAGCCTAAGCCTAACCCCATTGCTAAGCCTAAGCCTAAGCCTAACCCCATTGCTAAGCCTAAGCCTAAGCCTAACCCCATTGCTAAGCCTAAGCCTAACCCCATTGCTAAGCCTAAGCCTAAGCCTAACCCCATTACTAAGCCTAAGCCTAAGCCTAACCCCATTGCTAAGCCTAAGCCTAACCCCATTGCTAAGCCTAAGCCTAAGCCTAACCCCATTGCTAAGCCTAAGCCTAACCCCATTGCTAAGCCTAAGCCTAACCCCATCGCAAAGCCTCTAAACCACCCTCGATTACCAAGAACAAGACCTGTTCGCAGTTACACAGCCTACGTTACATACACACCCACTCACCAGTGTTGCGCCTGCAGGAACGAGCTACGACATCAGCTGCGTGAAGCGGGGCGACCTGGAGTCGGAGGACGAGGGGGATGAGTGGGCGGTGGTGTGCGGGATGTGCTGGTCCTGGCGCGTCCTCCCCACCGGATACAGCCCTCGATACATCAACGAGCTGCGCTGCGACAGCGACCAGAAGTGCCTCGCAGGTAAGTACCGTGCCATGCTGCTGTACTGGTTTTTTTTTACATACGAGGGTAGGGTAATGTGGCGTGGGGTAAATCCGGCCATGAGGAAAGCCTGCCCACCTGCTGTGACCGCGACCAGAAATGCCTCGTAGGTAGGGTACTCTGGGGTAAACCCGCTCACCTGACCTTTTGAACTTACGGTTGAGCGAATGATGAAGAACATAGCTCATATTTGAAAGTAGAGGAGAGTTCAAGCAATGGATTGTTATCGGTCTATTGGTTGATGAGATATGCAGCTCTGAAACTTAGGTGGCCAATTTCCCAATGGCAGGGTTTACCCCACAGCACACTACTATGTACATACCGTACTGCTCTGTACTGTTAGGTAGGTTACTGAGGGGTAAATCAAATCCGGCCATGGGGAAACCTGCCCTGAAGACCGTTCACATCTTTCTACGTGCGTGAGTGGCCGAGTTTACCCCACGACACCCTACCCTACGTAGAGTTATTGCCATACTTTCAGGCTATGGTCAATGTCATCAACGCAGCAAACTGCTGACAGTAAGCAAAGACATGGGCAACGGGGTGGAGGAGGAAGTAGAAGTGGCTCATAAGACTTGCTGTGACTGCAAGGTTCAGAGCGGGTCTTCACTGCATTCGTTCATTCGACAATAATAGAGATCAACCCGTATGAATAATTGATACGAAGCTATGTACAACACTAGGTAATATGTACACACAAAAGGCGGGCCTTAGACTATCGATCTAGCATTTTGATATCGGTAGGGTGAGTAGTGGGGAAAATGTGCGGCAAGTGCCAGTGGTCGAGGTTACCCCACCTCACCCTCCAATCTGTACGAATGTTGCACCTGATACATATACTGTTAAAATGTAATGCATGGTCGCGTACTGTACTGTTGTAGGGCCATTATTGTGTCGTCTTCGTGAATCTTTTCACTCAGGCCCGCTAGAATATTTTACAGGGAAGATTACACCGTGCTCATCCAGGTCTAAACAACGCGTATATTTATTCGACGTAACGCCCGCACGGACTAATCTTCCTTGCTAAATATTCCAAGCGGGCATGAGAGTTGTCTCATTACATTTTTACAGCTATCATTCATAAACAAATTGTTCAACCAACACAACAAAGAACGTTATCTGGAATACACGAAGTACAGTAAAACCTGTACAGAATACCTATCATCTTTAACCGATAGCCTCTCCAGTGAACGGCGCGCCGGCGTTTTCTTTCACGCCGGTCCGGAACTGAGTAGAACGCCGTCCATGGACTTCTAAACACAATTTAGACATTATTTCCGCTAGTTGCGCTGTTAGCTTGCGGAGTTGGCATGGCCGCGTGCCTGGAATTGGTATCGTCGCAGCAGACTAGCGAGAAAGACGTCAGAAAATACTGTTGACTCAACCCAACACCGCAGCGAAAATATAGGTAAAATACGTGAAACATCAATCTTACGAGTTCGTGTTACCATACAAAAACGTCGCTGGGTCAACTCGTAAGCATGATGTTTCGTCTCATCCACATACACGGGCGAGCATTACAATTCTTGTTTACACACGTCTTTCTCGCTAAGTCGGGAACCAATTGCACTGCAACTTTTCAGATTGGCTATACAACAAAGCATTCCGTCACATCAGCCAGCTGAAACATCAGAGTCACGAGTTCACCTGGATGGATCCCCATATGAAATGCGCTGGAATGGAACTACAGATACAGATCCGATACGACGCGAACAAAACGTCGGCGTCACGTGCCGTTCATTGGAGAAGCGAGCATAGTCAATCCACTCAAAAAATACAGAGTGTCCCGAAATAAACCGGCCACCTTTCCGGGCATGTAACTCTGGAACGACACTTGAGAGATTTTCATGCGGTTTTTTTATTTTGTAGTCAAGGCTTCAACTGTACAAAATTTCAGCTATTTGGTCCACATACTTCGGAAATTACGACGGTTTGAATCTCGAAGTTCAAAATCGACGTTTTTCTTCAGTATGGAGAAAAATTCGGCCTTAATTTTTCAAGATACCCTGTTCCATGCGTTTGCTATGGTGGAATTGGGGTTACTGCGTGAGATTCACATTTCCTAGCATTTTGGGACTTCTTTTTCATTACGAGACTAATTATGTCTTGGGCCCATGCACAATAGACCACTAAATCGGCACTACCAGTTAGAAAAACCCTCGTTTTTGACCGCCGGAGAAAGAAGGTGTTTGAGCATATTCCACTGGGCGTACGAAGCTAAAATTTTGTACAGATCTCAGTTAAAGCCTTGGCTACACAAGATAAAAAAAACCGCATGAAAATCTCAAGTGTCGTTCCAGAGTTACATGCCCGGAAAGGTGGCCGGTTTATTTCGGGACACCCTGTACGGCTAATTCCGAAGTCGCGGAAGGCAATTTCGGGCCAAAATTGCATAAAATCGTCCGTGAAATTTACGCGATCGAGTCTTCCGCGACTTCAGTAATTTCTGCATTTTTTCAGCGGACCGACTACAGTATCGGTTAAAACTAACAGGGAACTGTGGGGTAATTTCGGACAGGAAAAAATCCGTACACCTTAGCGCAATCAACAATCATACCTACATAGTACATACCTATCGCAGTCATGAATGTTTTAGACGAACATAGCCTAGTGTCCACATTATTTTTGGCCCAAATTACCCCATAGTACCCACCCGACATGCATCATCATCGTCATATCAGATTCATTTGGATTGTCGTCACGTGCTCTTGGAGATGACTTTACCCCAGCCACCCCTTCCAGGGTCGAAATCCTTCCTGTATTCATCCCTCACTTGACCACCAGCTCTACCCCTTCCGTACTGACGACCTGCAAAAGAAGTGGAACAAAACATTTTCATTGACCTGTTTGATCTAAAGGCAATAAGAGTTGTCTTTGGGCGTTTGTCCGTGCTGAGAAAAATAAAAAATCGTCCACGGATTTCCCCACAGTACCCTACGTAAAATTGTGCCTGCCAACTCTCGCTGTACGCATCATAAAGCAGCACAGCAATTTACACGTCGTAATTTGTCCAACTATGATCGTAATGAATGCGGTGGGTTCCAATTTACCCCGAAGCACCCGTCTGCTTATGTACCTTCGATAAATCCGGCGTCCCAATCACAGCGGATAATTCTGTCATCCAATCGCGTCCCGTTTACGTAGCGCATGGCTGTCTCAGCATCTTCTCTCGTGTAGTATTCCACAAAACAGAAGCCGCACGGCGTTTTCTACACAACGAAACACACAATATAGTAAGTAGGGTACTAATGGGGTAAATCCAGCCACCTACGCTCCTATGAACTTGTGAACCAAATAATAGCTCATTTGAAGGGCACTCCAGATATGTGCAGTTTGGGCTGAACTTGCAGCATTTTTGGCTTTTTATACTGTGGTGGTAAAATTGAGTGCAATATTTGCTAAATGCAGCCTTGATAGCAAATATAAAATGTTGCAAGTAAATATACGCACAGCCACGAGTGCACATGTCTGGAGTGCCCACGAAAGTTCAAGGAATCGATTGACATACTAGTTTGTATCTATCGGTCCATTGGTTGCTGAGATATGCAGCCCTGAATCTTAGGTGGCCGGATTTTCCCATGGTCGCGTTTTACCCTATATCGCAGTGCGGGTAACACCGATCGGGGATAATTCGGGCCACACACTTTTACCGAAAGGTCCTGTCACTGTTGTCAACAAACTGCAATACTGGTCTCACTTTGTTGTCAGTTTGTGGACAACAGAGTAGAGGCAGAGGTGCTCGAATTACCCTACACAGCGGCCCAAATTACCCTTGCACCAAGGAGCTATAAGTAGAGGAGGCGACACTCGACCTGATTCTGGGCGTTGGCAGTGTCCGTGCCTAGCAAGGTTTCGACCTCTCTTCTTCAGGCATCCGTGGCATTCCAAAGAGCCAGAATCCAGCCAAGGTACGATAATGCGTATACCTCAACTTTCTTCGATCTTTTCAATGGTGGGGTCGGCGTTAACCCATTCCCAATTGGTATGGCCAAAAATGGCCATTTTTCAGATTTTTGACAAAAGTAGGGTATTTTGCTGGCCTCAGCGCAAAACGCACAGAGCCAGCCAAATGCTGTCCTTCTCAAATTCCACCACCAAGGGTCCAAGCTTCGCACTGGTGGTGTTAACTCCTTCCCCACCCATCTGGCAACCTGAGAAATTGATGGAAAACCGCCTTTTCAGATGCATTTCTACCCAAGTATGCAACCCTAGTGCAGTCAAGCAGGGAAATTTAGAGTACCCTACCCTAGTTTTATGCATAGATTTCGAAAATAAATGTGGTTTTTTCATTTTCCTACGTTTAAGGCCTGATAAACCCGGTTTTTCATGTGTTCTCGGAGGGAAAAGTGTGCTGAAAGCAAATATTTTAAAAATCAGGTACCCTGGCCTAATTTTTTATGTGTAGATTTCAAAAATGACCTTAATTTTTACATTCTTCCACTTTGAAGGCCTAATATACCCGATTTTTTACTCAAAATGGCATAAAAAGATGCTATTTAGGCCTTAAAAGTGGAAGAATGTAAAAATTAAGGTCATTTTTGAAATCTACACATAAAATTAGGCCAGGGTACCTGATTTTTAAAATGTTTGCTTTTAGCACACTTTTCCATCCGAGAACACGTGAAAAACCGGGTTTATCAGGCCTTAAACGTAGGAAAATGAAAAAACCACATTTATTTTCGAAATCTATGCATAAAACTAGGGTAGGGTACTCTAAATTTCCCTGCTTGACTGCACTAGGGTTGCATACTTGGGTAGAAATGCATCTGAAAAGGCAGTTTTTCATCAATTTCTCAGGTTGCCAGATGGGTGGGGAAGGAGTTAACACCACCAGTGCGAAGCTTGGACCCTTGGTGGTGGAATTTGAGAAGGACAGCATTTGGCTGGCTCTGTGCGTTTTGCGCTGAGGCCAGCAAAATACCCTACTTTTGTCAAAAATCTGAAAAATGGCCATTTTTGGCCATACCAATTGGGAATGGGTTAACGCCGACCCCACCATTGAAAAGATCGAAGAAAGTTGAGGTATACGCATTATCGTATCTTGGCTGGATTCTGGCTATTTGGAATGCCACGGATGCCTGAAGAAGAGAGGTCGAAACCTTGCTAGGCACGGACACTGCCAACGCCCAGTAGCCATATGTTCGTCTCCCTCCCTAACATAAGTCTCACTAGGGCTAGTGTCACTTACAAGCCTCCCTAAAATTAGGGCGACTGAAGTGCGGCTTCAATTTTCTTATTTTCGTCACCTTTTCGAAGTAGCACTAATTTTAGTGGAACTTGGTTGATCCGAAGTCTCCCTTAGCGTCTTTTTTGCAGGAAAAATGTAAGTTAGACTTATGGGTTCGAGTCCCACACGTTTTGTCAATTTATTTTCATTCATACTGTTGTTTCTACCAATGCAGTGACAAAGTACTTTGGTCATTTTAATTATTATTTAACCCCACATTGTATGCAGATACTTATTTTTGATTGTTGTTTCTTTGAAGAAAGAGCGCGCACTCTATAGCCTGTGCTGCGGTGGGGGTTCTTTTGCATCCAAATCGAGCTGAATTTCAAATTGAAGCTGTTGTGGTATCTTTTAGTGACAAACTGACGGACAAGCTTTTCAGCAGAAAGGGCGCTGAACGAAAAACCAACAAAATCACACAGGACAATGAAGAAACTAATCGGACATCTTTCAGAAAATAAGTTCTTCTTGGAATAAACTTTGGAAAGCATTTTACTTGGTTTTTTGTCATGAATAAGCAAAATTTGGCACATAAACATGCCGTTTGCAGGCCGTTAGGGAGGCAAATACCTCCCTAGCCAAAGTCACCCTAACTCAAGTGTCCCTTTTGCAAAAAAATTGGACGAAAATTAGAAACGTTAGTCTCACTAGCTCCATCGGACTAGTCGCACTTACAAAAGTGTCACTTACTGAAAAATTGGGAGACGAACATACGGTTGCAGAATCAGGTCGAGTGTCGCCTCCTCTACTTATAGCTCCTTGCTTGCACTATCATAAATGGCGGTAGTGCAGAAAATAATTCCGGCATCTGAACGAAAATGACAAAAGACGCTTGTAATCACGTTGACAAAATTGTGCGTGCCCCAATTATCCCAATACCCTACACACCAGTCAACATAAACTGACCCCGAATTTACCCCTCGCTACCCTACCTTGAATCGATCCAGGCCCATTATTATCCTTTTCACGTCACCAGCTCGATAGAACAGCTCGTGAACTTGTTCCTCTGTGGTGTAGAAAGACATGTTGCCGATGTAGAGTGTGGTACTGGTGAGCAGAGCCAAATCCTGATCTTTCAAACTCCCCCTGAACCTTTGGTCTCTGTACGCGCTCAGAGACACGCTTGGAGATGAGAGCGCAGTACGTGACGTCATCGTTGCCACGATTTCCGAAGAAAATATTGTTTTGTTGGGTGTGGTGTGATAAGCGTACACTGCCTCACGTAAACGTAAAGCAGTTTGTCGTTTCCTTCGTTTGCTGTTTCCTGTTTTCTGCTTTCCTGATTTTTGTTGAAGGTTCGGCGTAGGCTACGTTTATCTTACGCCAAATCAAGTTTTGCAATAGCTTATGTGCCGTTTGAGGTAAAATAGACGGAGCCAAAAACAGAAACGGAAACAAACAAACGGCAACAACGAATCCGCGCAGAACGCAGAGCCGCAGAACGCAGAATAAATTGCGCAGAACGCAGAGACGCAGAATACAGGGTGTAAATGGCGCAGAATCTTTTTGTATGGCAATCCCTTAGCGTGCTGCGAAGTTTAGAAGGACGATTCAGCCATGTACTCCTAGAAATCAGGGTGCCACGCGCGCCTGCGCAAGGCAAAATTCACTCAAAATATGAGTGGTAAACTAAGTTTGCCAAACTCAATTTTTAGAAATCTTCTTGGTAAATTAAAAGTGCCACTCCCAATAATGTCTCATTCGAAATGGATGCTGAACACCAACGTTTGCACTGCGTTTCCACTGGCACAAACACGGCTTGAATGCTGATGCAGATGTCAATATGAATGCCAAGACCCATAAGCAAAGAAATCAGTTGGAGTTGCATTTCGCTGCGGTTTGTATTTCATTGCATTTTAGGCTAAGGCTTAGGCTTAGGTATTGGATGCAGAGGGGTAGGCCTCAGCCTAAGCCTAAGCCTCAGCCTAAGCCTCAAAGTCCATCTGTCGGCCTGCGCAAAATAGATATAACCATTCACTGCCCAGCGCCAGTCACTTCAAAACACCTCAGTGGATCTTCTTCACTGATGGGTTGAACGTTAATGCAACCTCCCAAATAACCCCCTGACCTCCCAATGATAACCTTCCAACCTCCCAATGATAACCTCCCACCAAATTTACCTCATCATGGCTTCTTGCCAGGGTGCTGTGTTGACCTTTGACTGCACTAATGCAAGCTTTTGGGAGTGGCACTATTAGTTTACCAAAAAGTTTTTGAAATTTTGAGATTGGCAAACTAACTTTCCCACCCAGGTTTTGGTCGGCGCGTACAGCTCTCTAGGAGTACATGTCTGGATGCGTCTTTTCAAAACATCACAGCACGCTAAGCAATCACTATTCTGCGCCATTTACACCCTATATTCTGCGTCTCTGCGTTCTGCGCAATTTATTCTGCGTTCTGCGGCTCTGCGTTCTGCGCGGATTCGTTGTTGCCCAAACAAACGACTTGAGCAGGAACACTAAAATGGGGGGACTACCGCCTCCACAACACAAAGTGTCCAGCCTGGTCTTGCCCATATTTTGTAAAACAATTTGCCACGAGACGAGCAATTACTTCATGTACGCCTAGAGCGTGCGCTCCGCTTCGCTAAGCGCGTTGGATGTAGCGAAGCGAAACGACGGGCGCGCAACGAAGGAGCGTTCTAGGGGTACGTGCCACTTTTTGAAAAATATTCAAAAAATATAAATTATCTGTGGATGATTCTCTTCATTATATTGACAAATGGGATGACAGAGAAGAAGCGATGAAGAAAAATGCCTCGCAAGTGCAAGAGAAAAGAGAAAAGACAGCAGTAATTGTAAGATTCCCCACCTGCAATACCTGTCAGAAACTTTACGTTTTCCTGGCAACGCAGCAGCAGTAGTGGCTACAGGAAGCACCTTCAACCAACCCCCAGGACCTTCGATCCTTGTCATGAGCTGGAATTATTTCAAAGGATCAACAAGACTATGACAGTGGGCAAGAAGAAGATGAACAAACCCCCTCCAAAAAGGTACATGCTGCAACTCAAAGCATCACCCCCTTTCTACAGGGTTTTTTCCATAGACACTAAAATGGGGGAGGACAACCACCTCCCAATTCAGAGTTTCCAACATGGTCTTGCGCATATTTTGTAAAAATAACTTGCCATAAGATGATGAGCACATGATTTGCTATGAAGCAACTACTTTATGATGGCTACTACTATCATTTTAGTGTCTATGGTTTTTCAGCCTCAACTCCAATCATGAATGTTGTCATTTCTCCACTCCTAAAGAACCAATTTGATCCAAATTTTGTTCTTTGGAGGTGGCGATATGGCATTGTCTGTGATTGGAGTCGCGGCTGGAAAACATGATAGTATGGATATGGACGATTTGCATTGTCACGATTGTTGGTAAAATTTTGACCCCAATACTTGTTGAAACTGATCTGAAACAGCGGGGCCACCTTTCGATTGTGACTACCCAGTCTTAGTGCAAGTGGCCAATAGTCTGGCCACTGAGAGTTTGCTATGGAACTCAAGACATGTATAAAATAGAAAAGCAAATATGAACTTCTCTCCATGCTTCATGACTGTGCTCCTATTTTGCTGCTAAACCCTGTACATGCAAACTGT
This sequence comes from Epsilonema sp. ZAB3_2, assembly GCA_030247985.1. NCBI lineage: Eukaryota > Metazoa > Nematoda > Chromadorea > Desmodorida > Epsilonematidae > Epsilonema > Epsilonema sp. ZAB3_2. The sequence continues at coordinate 7,130 of JASAMW010005724.1, read as the reverse complement.
GAAAGAGTTTCATTGCAAACTGTTGGTTAGTTAGACTGTATAGCAGCTAAACAGACTTTAGTAGCCTATGCTGTTGCCAAGGAACTATTTGGCAGCCTTATGGATGCAACTTGATGCATTTTTGTTGCAGGTAAATTGTGGTGGACTCATCAAATCAAACTGTCCTCTGGCCCATGGCATGGCATTGGGCTGCACTCCTGTGATTCATTAACTGCCATCACAACAACAGTGGAGAAGCAAGCAGTCTTCATGCACCATGGATTCAGAAGCCAATATTGAGCTGGTTATTTGCCAGCTGCTGCAGGAATATGGCCTGTTGGAAGAAACCTCTGTCAACAAACTGCACTGTGGTAATGGGCACAATTTTGCAGTTAGACTGCTCTCAAAACTGTTCAACAGCATGGCCAAGAACAAGGTGATACTCTTGGCATCATTTGTTGAAGATGAACAGCATGTGGAAAAGGGTCATATTCCTATCATAACTATGTTTTGAAGCTCAAAAGTCAGAAAAGACAACTGTTATCTATTGAATATGGACATTTGATATGTATTGTATTTCACATGTTCTTTGTCATTGAATGGAACCCATGTGACTGCTATGCATGTTTTTAGGATTTTAGAGTAAGTTGATATGTGTAGTTCATATGTGAATTGAAAACTGTCCACCCTGAGCCAATTTTGCCACTATTATTGGAAGTGCATTGTCAGACCAGGTTGGACACTTTGTGTTGTGGAGGCGGTCGTCCTCCCCAATTCTAGTGTCTATGACTTGAGTCTGTTTACAGCTCCGGCTCTTACTTGTTGTCAATACAAGCTAAAGGCAGCATTTACGTTCACCTTCAGTTTCTTCAACTGGTTGCTTCGAAACGGTTGCTAAAGTCCCGAACACCTTGCGTTACTGCTGAACGACACCACTGCCACTTCTTCGTGTCGATGTTGGGGATAAGAATGCAGATGAAAACAGCAGCAATACAGCTACATGACGACATGAGAGTGTGACACAGTCTACTCTCTAGTCTCTAATACGCCCAAAGCTAGCGAGCGTGCTGAAGCTGAGCCTTGTTTGAGCCTCGTTCGATGCATACAACTAACGTGTATGGGTGGCACAGCTAGGATGGCACGTACACATATGTTATCAGACCAGACCACCATGGTCCCTCTTTTGGCTATGACCTTAGACCTAATAGATTCCTGTCGTCGCAGTCTCCCGATTCACAATCGCAGAGGGTTGTCTCCAATGATTGTCTGTCATCGTGGGTGGTGTAGGTGGTGGCTGCCAGGATGAGGGCATCATTGGCCTGATGGCTATGGCTAAGGCTAGGATAGGTAAGCCTGATGCCAGAGCATGAGGCAGGCTAAGCTGGCAAGCCCGAGCAGCTTACCTATTATAAGCCTGAGCGAGGCTTCAAACAGGAGAGGAGCCAAATGAACATCACCGTAGTGCGCTTTCAATTTGCATAAAGCGACCGATAATATCAAGGATCCATGAACAAGAATAGAATCTTGCATGGCCTGCGCAGATCGATCCCTGACCGGAAACGTCGTCCTAGAAATAACCGATAATTTACATGCTGGATCGTACATATAAATGTACGATCGTGTATGATAATGTACGATCGTGTATATGAATGTACGATCGTATATATAAATGTACGATCGTATATATAAATGTACGATCGTACATAGAAATGTACGATCGTGCATAAAAATGTACGATCGTACATTTCTATATGCGATCGTACATTGATATAGGGTACCATGGGGGAAAGTCGGCCACCTAATCAGATCTCAGGAACCAGTGCATGAAACAAAGCAAGTAATATACCAAAAGATAGGTCTTTTGAAGCTGAGTTTAGGGTGCCAAGTGCGACTGCATTGCTAAACTTATTTAGAGAGTTATGGCGCTTTTTATCCTGGGAGGTAAAGTCGGCCACTGGGGGTAAAGTCGGCCACCTAAGAAAAAAGTGTATTTTGAGACTCCCAGGGCGAATATCAGGGTGCGGTCAGTTGCAACAGAAGCAGAACAGTCTGCCAAATGCATCGGCCAGCCAAATAGCCAGTCAATTCGCTCTAACTAATAGGTGGATGGGCGTGAATGAAAGAATTTCGCTGCCAGTACAGTGTTGGAGTTAGTGGTGGGACGGGTACCGTGACCGAAAACCTAACATTGGGTACCGGACCCAAAATACCCAAAACCTACTTACCCAAAATTACCGGACCCAAAACCGTTTTGCCTCTACCCAAAATTACCTGGGTATTTTTCAATTACCGGTGGGTAATTTTGGGTACCCAAAAGGTTTTGGGTCCATCATTATACCGAAAAGGTTTTGGGTACCGGAAAGGTTTTGGGTACCGGATGGTTTTGGGTACCCAAAACCTTTTGGGTGATCAGCTTGTGCTATAAGTAGGAAATGGTTATCATTTTTCATTGCGTCGGCGTTTTGCTTCCCCTTTGCCCTTTGTATGTACCTAAACCTACACCTAATGACGTATGTACTTATGCGCTTCCATACAATACGTACGTATGTAGGACAAATACAATCTTGATCTTTCTACTCTAGAACGCTGCTTCTTTAGTTTTCATTACCTTTACTATATGAAAAAGGTATTTAATTTAGCGCATAGCTTGATCCAGCAGTACCACAGGCAAATCAGTCCGCAAGGCGAAGGCAATCTCTAGGGCAGGGCGAAAACATTTTACAAAAATTAGGGCAGAGGTTTTGGGTACCCAAAAGGTCATTACCGAAAACCTAACATCCGGTACCGAAAAGGTTTTTACCCAAAATTACCGAAAACCTACCCAAAACCCCTGAGAGGTTTTGGGTACCGACCGAAAACCTACCCAAAACCCCAATAGGCCTACCCGTCCCACCACTAGTTGGAGTTGCCTTCAGTACTAGGGGTAAAGTCGGCCACCTATGAATCCAGTACTGGGGGGTAAAGTCGGCCACCTATAAGAATCAACTTGATTCTCAAGCATATTTTTTAGACTGTCAGGACAAATTTCGGGGTGCACCCTTGTGGCAAGAGAAGCAGAACAAGTTGCCAAACTGGATCAGCTAACTAATTGCTAAAAATCAGCTCAAACTAGGAAGAATTTCGCTGACGTTACAATGTTGCAGTTTCCTTCAGTACTGGGGGGTAAAGTCGGCCGGCCGACTTTTCCCATCCTTCAGTACAGGCGTTAGGGCTCCACACAACGGTTGCGAACTCTAACAGTGGCCGTACGTATGTATAATATGCGCGCATAAGAATTTCGTCATTGGTTGTACTGAAAGCTTTAAGAATAGAACGTGCCACCCCATACGCTTTTGCAGATATTATTGAACAATGCTGAGCAAAAGAAAAACTAGAAGACATAATTACGCCTAAGTCTCTGCATGAGGACACAAATGAAAGGTTAGAATCATGCAAACTATACAAATTTGGCTGCGAGTTACCAATAGATAGCACATTACATTTAGCCACATTAAGAGATAGCTGCCACTTTTCATCCCACTCTTGAATAATAGATAAAGCACTCTGAAGGGCGGTTGCATTGTTACTGTCAGCAAAGACTTTTACATCATCTGCGTACATCCTGACATAGACTGGAAGGTGCTCTAATTCAGAAACCAAATCGAAAGGTGCTCTAATTCAGAAACCAAATCGAAACTATTCACGATTAAAGGTGCTCTATTCACGATCGTACATTTATATATACGATCCAGCATGTATATGATCGATCATTATTTCCTTCGGTTATTTTGAGGACGACGTTTCCGGTCAGGGATCGATCTCCGCAGGCCATGCAAGATTCTATTCTTGTTCATGGATCCTTGATAATATGGTATTTATTTGGATTCTTCACCCATGCACATATTTGATGTGTCGGTCGGCGCACCTATGGTGAGTTTTCGCTTCAGAGCTCTGCAAATGCGAAGACGGTTTTTTTTACTCTTGCTATCTTCCATCTGCTCACCAGCTCTACTGGGCCAAGAACCGTTGCGCTGCGCCGTAGTATAAGATATATAAATACAGCTACTTAGCTTTTATGCAAAATTGTTTGACAACAAGTAAGAGCCGGAGCTGTAAACAGACTCAAGTAACAAACGAAGGAAACAAAAAAGAATTGGAAGAATTCGGTATTAACTAATACGCAACCAAAACAACCAACAACCAAAACAACCAACGTGGACTTCCTAAAAAATAGCTCCGCCTAAATGACACACTAGTTGCGTTGCGAGTGCAATCAATCAAGAACCATGATCAATCAATCAATATGCCCTTATCAAAATTGTGGGGTAGTGTGGGGACAGTTGGTCCAACACATGCAGTAGCAGTAGTGTAGTGTAGAGTGACAGAAAAAATGGAAAACTTCCAATGTTCAAACAAAACAGCATGAATTAGCATAGAAAATATGAATGCAATTCCAGGTGTTGCAGTTACTGGGCACTGAGAGCTTGGTGGTGAATGGCAATATATGTCTTGCGCAGGCGCTTGGGCAGACTTCAGCTCAGGCTGAGGCTTAGGCTTAGGGCTTAGGTATTGGATTCAGAGGGGTAGACCTCAACCTCAGCCTTAGCCTAAGTCTGTCCATGTGCCTGTGCAAAGTAGATATTACCATGCACCACCCAGCTCCCTGCTCCCTGGGTCCTTTTGCACTGACATAGTAGATATTCCAAATTACCCCGTACTACCCTATTGCAAACGCTGGATCAAATATTTTCATGCTACCGGACCCATTTGTTGTTTCGACAATGTCTGTTGCGCCACTTTGTTTGTATGCGCCATTTAGGCAGATCCTAAGTAGTATACTACTGGTGGCAATGAGGTACATTAAGTATGTGTTATAGCATAGATCGCTACGTATGTGTATTTTTTGTTTAGGGGCGGCGCGATTTTAGCGCCGCCATTGCCGCCGCCGCCGCCCGCCTGCCCGCGCGCATTATGCGCGCTTCAATTTACCGATATCCGATACGTATTATTAATCACTGTTTGTTTTTGCATGCATTTTTCTCCGCATTTCGAAGTGATCTGCCTCGTGACAATGCACTGTGCGATTTGTGAGTTGCCCTAGGGCACTTTACGTATGTTTTCTCCGCGATCTCCGTTCACGCCGTCCAACATTGCACTGTGCAATTTTGAGTTGCCGTACGGCACTTTACCTAGAGATGGGCCGAGACTGGATTGTTGCTGAAAACGAGACCGAGACCGAGACAGAGACTTAGAATTTTTTCCGAGACCGAGATCGAGACCGAGATTAGGGAATTTTGTCGAGACCGAGACCGAGATCGAGACCGAGACCGAGACTAAGTATTGGTCTAAAACTTATGGAATTTCGTTTGTATTTTTTCTGATGGTCGTTTTCTATGATAATTTTGATGGCGAAAACAGTGGCGAATAGGTGCTTCACTTCTATTTTCTAACTTAACATGGCTAAAATCGCCCCGCAGGGGAAATTTTTTCATGATAGGCAGCTAAAATTTCAGCAGAAATGCATGAAAATTGCTTGTGAAAGCACGATTTCAATCTAGTCTCGGTCTCGCCTAAAATAGGAACTAAAAGTTCCGAGACCGAGACCGAGACCGAGAATTTGAAAATTCAAAAGTCGAGACCGAGACCGAGACCGAGATCGCCAAAAATGCTCCTAAATTTCTGCCAACCAAATTCAGTAACCAATCGATCATTTTTTCTCAAATTTGATAGAGAAAACTGACTCAATATAGCTGATAATTCAAGACTCCAGTGAGATAGTAGTACACAAAGAGCACAAATAAGCCACAATAAATACTATTATCACCCTGTACCTGAATCCCAGAATTATCTTGACACATGTATCGTGCACACAGTGAAAGAAACCATTCAGTTATGTGAGGTCCATAATTTACAACACTTCTGCCTAATGGGTCAAAAAATATTGCCTTCTTCTTTTTTGCATCAAATTTATGTTAGTAGCCAATGTTCACCAATTGCTTTTTCTGGTGCAGAATTTATTACAAATCCTTCATCATATATGCAACATGGGACTGAAGGCAAATTGTCCTCAGAGTAGATGCCGCGAAATGACCTGCGCATTGGCAGATCAGATAAGATTGCTTTTCTCAGTTGGCTAGCATACATGGTTGATCAGTTCCAACTGGTCAGTGGAGCGTAGAATTTGTTGATTTGAATTTCTCCATGAAAAACTCCAAACACAATAATAGAGTGAGATGTTGCTGGAGCTAGAACAAATGTGCCTTCAATACTGAGATTGGTGGCATCGCGCATTGCATTCAGATAGCTTGCATTGGGGTTTCCATCACAGGAAGTGTCCAATCCATAAAAGAAATAGTCCCTTATGAAATGTCTTACGATTGAAATTATGAGGACCTGTGTTACGTGAATAAAAGTCTACTGCCATAAAAGTTTCCCAAAGAGCCATCTGGATTCTGTCTTCATCAGGTTCAAGTTTATTTTTAATAGCCGGGATTCTTTTTGTACCCATTTTGCAAACCAACTCCTGCAGTGACATCTGGTAAAAAGCAGAATGGGTTGTATTTGTAATGTCCAATTATTGCTTCGGACCGAACAAAACCCCCAACAAAAATTGCCACAGGCATATGATGACCAACAAAATATTTTCGAAGCGAAAGCTTGGTGAGCCTATTGGAAGTGCATAGGTGCGGGTGGCAATAATGTATTTGCATGGATACTTGGCATTGTCAGTTTGCAATAACTTTTGATGTGCCAGTGCAACATTTGGGCTAATGCCAACTCTTTTCACTAGCAGGGCTGCTTCACTTATGAGAAAGCGGTAGGCGACATTGGCTTCATTGCATTGCAAGAAGAAAGCGGGCTTCGCCAAACTGATACTCAAATTTGATATTTGGTAGATAGAGTTTTTCAGTTCGATGTGGTGCAATGTGAATTTTGCCAATGAGGTCAACGCTGTTGCTATTTCGAAACCAGTATGCTCTGTTCTTCAAACCATCATTAACATTAAGTGCAGCTTGAGGGTCAGCTTGCTCTGCTTTCTCGATTTCATCATAGTTGTCAGGAATCCATAGGCCAGTGCTGATAGATAAACTACTTTTTGCATCAAAGGATTGCATAAAATTGTAGATCCAGTTCACATAGTGCATTTGATTTTCATTAGGGGTAACAATCTC
>JASAMW010005723.1:0-13864 GCA_030247985.1 Epsilonema sp. ZAB3_2 | reverse complement strand
ACGACAATCAGGGCAACGGCGGACAGAATGGCCAGACCGTTGATGGCGACGACGGCGAATTGAGCCTGGAGTTGGGTGGCGCCTGCTCGAATGCGACCCGCCCACGTCAGCACACTGAAGTCCAACTCCAGGGGCAGTGGATCGTGATGGAAGCAGTCGAAGCCGTCCAGTCCTCCTCTTTTCACGCACACACCGCGTCCAGCCAACACCAAACCCAATGCAGTCACAAGAAGAACCTTAATCAATTTCCTGTCACATTCGTCTGGCGAGTTTTGCTACGTAGGTACGTACTTAGCATCGCTTATGGGATCATCTACCGTATTTTTGGGTGTATATCCCCCCCTATTGTATATCCCCCCCTAGTGTATAACCCCCCATTGGCAAAACATAAAATTTGTCCTTTGTATATCCCCCCCTGGTGTATAACCCCCCATGTACTGTAAGGTACCTGACCTACCTATGTAGCTGGTCCTATGCTAGCTATAGCTACTCCTACACCATGCTGCTATGCCTGTAGGCTTAGCTGAGCATGTCTTGTACTAGAATAACCCTGTTTTAACCGCGATTATGCCCTAAAACACATACTTTTGACCTCAAAAACATGCCTCTACACACCTCTCAAAAACATAAATTTTGTCCTATGTATATCCCCACCCATTGTATATCCCCCCCTAGTGTATAACCCCCCATTGGACCTCTCAATTTTTGTATACCCCCATGGGGCTATACACCCAAAAATACGGTATTGTTGTCCCCCATTCTATGCATTACTCGTCTTGGATCAGTGATGTGTCGACTGGCTCCTATATTGTACGTAAAGTCTAACATAACAATACATGAGAACGTTACAGAGATATTGCGCACTGTACGTGAATTGATCTCGTGACTGTTCTGTTACCAAGACAATGATGCGCAGAGCCAGGCCGATGTGGAACGATGGACTTCTTGGTGGTGGCGGACGACGATAGCAAGAAGTGCTCGTTTGACTCTGGACGCAGTCCTCGTAACTTTGATTCCGTAGCCACATCTTTGTTTTCAGCTGCATGCACGTGGACAGACGTGGACACTTGTCGAAACGGGAACTGCTTATATTAGAATCAACAAATTTCACACAAACAGGACACGCATGTAATGCACACTTCAGTAGAAAGGTGAACCAAGATGCCGCACTCAACGCCCAGATCTCGAAACTGATTGTTTGGGAATTGGGGATTGGGGGGACGACGCTGCCGCGTGCTTCTGAACGTGATCGGAAAGCCAAGCGCTTGCGTCTCAGCTCGTGATTATCCTGAGCCCACCTGTGACAAGCGAAGATTAGCCCTGGCCAACGAACCGTAAAAAGAGCCATGTCCTTTCCTTCTATAGTCTGGCCAATAGCAGTTGGCACTTGGACTCAAGGTGAGTTGCGTAGTTTGCATGTACTTCTGCTAAATAGGAGTACACGAAGCGTGGACAGAAATCCGCATTTGTAAATCTATTTTGCGCAACGCGCCTTGAGTCCAGGTGCCAACTCCTACTGGCCAGACTATACCTACTACGTACATACATAGGGACGTAGCGGTGTGTACGTACGTACGCACGTATATGTACATATACTGTATGTAGTGTACTATTATCCAGTACATACAGTACTGTGTGTGTAGATTACGTACAGTGTTTACTGCTTTGACCGGTATAAAGATGCACCGGATTTTAGCTATCTTTCAGCAGACGAATGAGTACCTATACGTAGGCGTACTTTTCGTAACGCCCTCTCATTCTTGTTTTCTTCACACAATGGATGTAAATAAACAATGTACTGTAAGTGTAAATGTGCACTCCATGAGGTAGGTACATACTTTACACGTTACGTATACGTAGTGTAGTACATAGTACATACCTAGGGTGTACATACATAGATCCCTACAATATCTGTCTGTCTACGTACGTACGTACGTAAATGTATACGGACCATATGAGTGGAGGCGGATAAGCTGCTCAGCCGGCCTAGCGCAAAGATTATCACAGCAGCATAGGTAGGTACATTAGGCATGTGTTACAAATGGCGCGCAGGAAGCGCGCAGTTTAACAAGCACACGCAAATTGATCATGACGACATGCGCAGAAGCAGAAGCAGCATCCTGCTCCAGTGCTCCGCCCTGCTCATCTTTGAGCGTGCACCGCGCATTTTACCTGGGATTAGGCTGTCAGCACCGGCGGCGTGGTTGCATCATACGTGTGGATGCGCTTTTTTTGCACACCTCACTTCATACCTTGTCCGTGAAGAAGGGCTCATGATGCATACGCTAATGCTGCATTAGAATATCAACCATGGGACGGCGTTTCATATCACCGTCTCACCAAGTTCCCTTCCTCCCTCTCCTTCTGCTTTCTTTCTTGACGCCTGTGGTGGCGGAGGGCAGTGGGTCGTCAGCGATGGACGGTGTCGTTGCGCTGTCTTCAAGGCTTTGGTCCAGGTATCAACCGCCCAAGCCGCAACCTGACATGTGCGAGTTGAATGAAGAGGCAACTGATGGAGAGCTGACGGAGAAGATGACTAGAGTTCGACAAATAGCCGGACGTCCCGTACAGGTGATGACTGCAGCCGATGTGGCAGCCGTGGAGCAAAGTATGCATCGTATGGCGGCAACAGAAAATGACACGGTGAGAGAGATAGCGGCTTTTTTAAAGGGTGGATGGGGAAAAGTGGGCTCTGGGAAATTGGACAATACAGTACAACACAACGTACATACACTAGGTACAGACGAAGAGATATAAACGGGGGCACACGGGTCAAATGGCGCTGGTAGGGGAATATCTAACTAGTCGAGAAGGAAAGTTTGCCAGATGTGCCAGGGATTCAAACCCTGGAATCCATAACGAATCAAATTCATAACAGAAGGCGCAATCCCCATACATTATGTAGGCCTACATTCCATTCTTCGATATATACCAAGAGAGCAATGGACATAGGCTATTGACTATTGGCTTTTGGCTTAGCAATGGACATTGTCTTAGGCTAGCAGTGGACATAGGCTTAGGCTTAGCAATGGACATACAATGTAAGCTTAGGCTTAGGCTTAGCAATGGACATAGGCTTAGACTTAGCAATGGACATAGGTAGGCTTAGGCTTAGGCTTAGCAATGGACATAAGCTTAGGTTTAGCAATGGACATAAGCTTAGGCTGAGGCTTAGCAATGGACATTGGCTTGGTCCAGGTCCAGGTCCACCAGGTCCAGGTCCAGCCAGGTCTAGCCAGGTCCAGCCAGGTCCAGGTCCAGGTCCAGGTCCAGGTCCAGGTCCAGGTCCAGGTCCAGGTCCAGGTCCAGGATGGGTAGGCTTAGGCTTAGGCTTAGGTTTGGACTTAGGCTTAGGCTTAGACTTTGGCCTAGCTATGGACTTTGGCTTACTAGTTGCGGACTGTAGTACTGCACAGCAATGATGGTTTCTAATCAATAACCGCACCAAACTGCTATTCATTACTTTGCACTGCATACTGCCATTAATCATTAATAATTTTTAATTATTGACCATTAATCATTAATAATTAATCATTAATCATTAATCAGGTGCTTTTCACACGGAGAAAATACAAAAAAGATTTACTTGAAGACGTCAAGCGACGCGGTACGATCAAACGGCACTCGGCACTGCAGAACTCAGCACTACACGCAACGTTACCGAAAAGAAGGCATGACACAACTTACAAAACGCAATGCAAATTCACTGATGAAGACGTGTAGAATACAGGTAGCCTATTAATATTCGTATGACGTACGTAAAACACCACGCTGCATCATTGCTCATGACGAACTATGGACAAACCACATATGCGTTGCCCACTGTGGTTTAGTGGCTTACCAGTTCATTTATCATTGCAAGTTCAGGTTATGAGGTGGTCCAAATTTCCCGGTGGCCAGCTTTTCCCGTTAGTTTCTACTGTACTGTACATGCACATGCTGTACCCTACATACTACATGTGTACGAATGCTTTATCCCGATGAATTTCTGCAGGCAGGCGGAAGCAGACTGCTGTGGGATGACATACTGCTGACCAGCGACCAAGCTGATGTGCTCTCCGACAGTATGGCGGCGGCGGCGGCAGATGAGAGTCAAAGGCGCAAACGAGAAATCCTGAGAAACGCCCGAAATTTCTGGCCCAACCAGACCATCTACTATACCACCGACGACGACAGCCTCACCAGCAGTATACGCTCGCTTATTCAAGAAGCTACGGACCACATCAACTCTCGCAGCTGCATCACGTTTACGCATTTTGATAAAAACAGCGATCAGTCGCCGTTTGGGGGTGTCTTGGGTGGTTTTTTTTTTTTTTTTGTGGATTTCGCTATAGTGGAAGTATGGGATTACTTTTGTAGGATGTATGTAATCGAGTTTTTAGCCAAAAAAAATTGTAGATCCGTAATTGAAGGTTTAATTTGGTTTTCTTCCTTTAAGGTTGGTGGGGGTTCTTCGGATGGGGATTTATTTTTGTGCATCAATCCAGCGCCAAAAAATGTAAAATCAAAATGTGGGAAGAATGAAAATGTTGTAGGAAGTTGATTCTAGACAAAATTTTTGTAGGAAAAACTAGTATTTTCATGAAACATGCTACAAAAAATTGTAGGATAAATCCAATTTTCACAATCTCAAATAAAAAATTTTTTTTGTAGGATGAAATGTGCGAAAAGGCCAAAAAGGTGCATTCTTGCCGTTAAGCGGATAAGTATACGTAGCCTATTCATTATTAGTTATCATCACACGGACACTTCCGTCCCCGAAAGGTCAGTGCCTCTTTGTTTCAGATGCTTCTCCAATCTAGGCTTTGTCGGAGGTGTACAGATTATCAATTTGGAACCCAGATGCGCCACTGTAAGCAAGAGTTTGCATTAGTATGGCCACATCCGTTCGAAGTTCAAACCCATATGTATTGTAACGTACGTACCGCACAGATTGGCATTGTGGAGCATGAACTTTTGCATGCACTCGGCCTATATCATGAGCACTCCAGAGTTGACAGAGATTCCTATGTGAAAGTGAACCAGGAAAACATCCAGAATAACAGGATGGGGAATTTTATCAGATGCAATGAGTAAGGCGGCATTGAAGAACACAAAATGCGCCCTCAATCCTGCTACTGTATGTCAATGCTTATTTTGTCTGATTCGGATATTACAGGACGGGTCTTGGCTGCATTGCAGACTATGAGTACGACTATGGCTCTATCATGCACTATGGCTCCAAGGTGCAGCGCTGAAACTCCTTTCGCTCATATTTTTTATCTGTTCTTGATGATAGCATATTCGCTTGTACGTATAGTACCCTTTGATCAACAAACGAAGATTGACTTCTGCGTTTTTTTTCAGGCTTTTACATCTAATGGACGAATGACTTTAGAAGCCGTCAACATGCAGTTTCACGGCACATATGGAGCCAGAACTACGCACCTTTCTTTCTTGGACCTAAAGCAAATCAACACGGTGTATTGCTCAAGTACGTACTGTAGGTACTGTAGAGTGTTAGGTACATACAGACTTCATGATTTTGTACTGAATGTACGTACGTACGTACATACAAACTGTGCATAAGCGTTACTCCAGCCGCCAGAAGCAAATTGTCGCGGTTGCTTGCTACATACGTATGTTTCTATACTTTTCTGTGCATACTTTTCAGTAGCTTCGTCACACGGGTCACAGATTCACGCTGCCACATGTGTCCAAGAGTTGCAACAACAGCGATGCAAGAATGGCGGATATGCAAATCCGAAGAACTGTTCTGATTGCATATGTCCGGAGCCGTTTCAAGGGGTCAGCTGTGAAGACAGATTTCAAGATGGTGATCAAAAATTGCCACCGTCTACGATTGAGTTCTCTGGATATGATGAATTGGGAACTTTATTTTGTAGCCCAATCTTGCGGCGGTATTCTGACGGCTGAATCGACGAAGAAAAGGGTGAAATACCCCGACTTTCCAAGTGGAGCAAAGTGCGTCTGGATTATTACGGTAATCAAGAAGAATTCTTGGCCTAATAAAAAACCAGCGCTGCGGTGATATTGCAGTCAGCACCTGGTACCCAAGTTCGCTATGGATTCCACGGCATTCAGCTAATCTATTACACCAACTCACCTCTGTGCCAGCTACAGTATGTGGAGGTTTTAGATGGGGATTTTGAAAACACTGGGCCAAGGTACGTATGTACTAATCACTTTACAAAAAACAGCAGGTACCATCTATCAGAAGATGATTAGCAGTGAAACATGATAAGAGTTGATGTCAGGCATTGCAACACAAAAAATCCTACTCCTGCTGGAGGATGGATTTCAAAGACGAACAAAATCGCCATCATACTGAGAGATATCGATGATCGCTACATGCCCTGGAAAGGCATCGACTTCTTCTATGAAATTGGTATGGCGTCAGAGTTGATGATTCTTGCAGAAGCCATAGACTTGAAGTAAATTTTTGTAAGGGTATGGTTTCTCTGTACATACGGTATGCAGCCATACGAAAGTACGTACAATATGTGCGACTTAGGCCGAATTAGGTGTTTTCACGAGTTTACGACCACTTCAGCGCCAGCTACACAGACAACTGCGACCACAACAGCGCCGGGGCCAACTGACACCAGTAACAACCAGGTCAGCACACCGATGCCAACGACGGCAACTACTGCAATTCCAACTACAACCACTGCTTCTACTACTACTGCTAGTACAACTGCCACTACACCAACTCCAATTACAACGACCACTACAACTTCCACTACTACAACAGCGACGACCACTTCAGCCTCTACAACAACCATCACTGCTCCAACTTCAAGCACAACGTCAGCTACAACTACTACTACCACGGCTACAACAGTGGCGCCAACTACCACTACACACTTTCCAACGACGACACCTACAACAAGTACCCTACGAAACGCTACGTGGCAGTTCATGTTCATGCATGCACGATAATGCTAGATGTAAATGTATGCGCCATCGATCCAATCTTTCCAATATGATTTCAGTCACACCGTCTTGTCCTGTACTGTCACTCCTGAAAGATACAGACATTCGAGAAAGAAGGATCAGCTTTTCCATTGTCAGAGATCAGGAGGAATGTTGCTGGAAATGCCTGACTGACAGCGCCTGCGGCGTGTTTGTCCATCGGAGACACCTGTGCAAGTTCTTCCACACTGATCAAGGACGGAAGAAACGAAGAAGGGGTGCCACATTAGGAATACTGCGTTGAACCTTTCTGATTGGATAACAGCAAAAAATAACACAGTAAAACTTCTAGTTGATTATTGCTTTCTCATCATGTTTTATTCAGCACAACACATACGTACGTGTGGATCTACGTATAATACGTTGTGGCTAGGATCGCCCATGCATAACCGAGCAAGATACGAGCTATCCCTAACTTTGCTACTTTATCATTTACCAAAACATTATCACTCATCCTTTGTTCTTCTTCCTCTACTTCAATCAAGCACCTTGCCTAGCGATGATCACCGGAGGGAGACCAGCAGGACAGTAGCCAACTTCTGGCGCCTCTCGCATTTGGTTCTTTAGCGAACGGGTTGTCTTTGTCTGCTGGAGCTGTACAGAGGGAGTCCCTGCCTTGATTCTCTTCCACAAAGCGCTTCAAACTGAAACAAATCTCATACCAGGAGCTCTTATGCATGCATAGCCAAACAGCTAGTGAGTATCGTCTCTTTTCTACTCACGTATGTCTGTACCGCTACGGAATGCGCAGTGTCCATACGTATTCTTGTCTTCGTTTGCCTAAACGCTGTGCTTGCTTGCTTACTCGTCAGCGGCTTTGGAGACTGGAAGTCTATGCATTGCGGCTTGATGATGCAAACTCTTCACTTCTGCTTCCAACTTCTTTTTATTATTCTCATTCTTTTCTTTCTCCTCCTCTTCCATAACTTCTTTCTCTTTTCCCTCTGCCATATTCGAGAAATTGAGACAGCTGACAAGCGACTAGATGCGACACAACCGATTTGAAGAATGCCATAATTTTTCTTTCAATTCAGCGACAGCCGACTGTAATGTAAATTACGTACCGTTAATCGCGCTCCGTCGCATTTTATTATCTGTGTAAATTGATTGAAGACTGCGTTGTAGAGCGCTTCTCTGGAAATGCACCATACGCACCTTTTTATGGTCCAGAAGCTGTTTTCCAAACATATTGAGACTTCCGCATTACGTTGCTGACCAGTTTAAAATTTAACCCCTCCTGTATGCTGAGATATGGCGCTGGTAGGCCCAAATTGCCCCCTTTGTGCCAGCCACTTTTTTCAAAAGTTCTTAACATCATTCTACTCCATTTTCTTCGCTGATTTCGGTTTTGGGCATGCCCCTTCGATATTTTGATGAATACACCACCAAAATTGACGAAAATGATCAAATTAGCCAAAATTACCCTTTTTTGGTCTATATCATGCCATAGTCATCAAAATATCGGAGGGGCATGCCCCAAACCGAAATCAGCGAAAAAAATGGAGTAGAATGATGTTAAGAACTTCTGGAAAAAGTGGCTGGCACAAAGGGGGCATTTGGGCCTACCGGCAGCCATATCTCAGCATACAGGAGGGGTTAAATTTTAAACTGGTCAGCAACTTAATGCGGAAGTCTCAATATGTTTGGAAAACAGCTTCTGGACCATAAAAAAGGTGCGTATGGTGCATTTCCAGAGAAGCGCTCTACAACGCAGTCTTCAATCAATTTACACAGAGAGTAGTCTGTTTGCCACGAAACAATTAGAACTGCTACAAAATAACGGCAGCACTTCATGTACATCTAACCTGTTGTTCACGAAGAATGATTTAGCAGTACATGTGTTGTGTACATACCTCGGTGTCGCGTCGCGACGCGGTGGTGGACCATCATCATCATCACATTATCACGAAGAAACGAGCTTGTTGTTGGGTTCATTATCATCCTCATCCTGATCATTTCTTGGAAAATCTCTGCGGAGAAGCGGCTTTTCACTTCCTAAATGGCTTTTTCCGGTGTTTACGCGCCGACTCGTAGCAGTCCGACGAGAGTGGAGACTGGAAGAAAGACAGGAGGAGCAGCAGGAACTCAATCCACCGCAAGAGCCATCATCCGTTCTTCCCTCCTTTCTTCTTCTGCACGGAGAGCTGCTGCTCCTCTGCTCTGCGTCGTCCGGTCATCGTAGACGCGTGCAACGTGGGGCACACGCACGCGCCGGGTCGAACGCACGTGTCGTGTTTGGGGATTTTGCTGACGGTGCGCCACTTCCGTCTCTCGGCCACAGCGTGCACAGGGACAGCTATGGATGCATTGGGCGTACGCTGACTCTTCAATTAATCCACGCTGGACCCATAATTTAGATTTAGCCGTTCAATGTGATCGCGTACCGTCGTCTTCGTTTTTACTACGTACGTACGTACGTACAGTAGTCTTCCTACGTTCGCTTCGGGACACCGATCACGTGATCATATCGAACGGCTAATCTAAATCATGGGTCCAGCGCGGATGTGAATGAGCTATCCACCCTATGCAGTAAGGCGATTGGGTTGGTCAATAGCGACCCTGCGGCATTTAGTGAAACTTTGGATCGGTGCCTGTGAGGTCGTCAACGTCATTTGTTGTCAATTCTTTGTACTCGCTTTTTTTCCGCTCCCAGACGATTGAACAAGGTCGACGACCCCGCAGACACCGATCAAAACTTTCACTAACTAGTAAATGCCGCGGGGTCGCCATCGACCAACCCATTCGCCCTACTGCATATGGTGGAGAGAAACCGTGTACGTACGCAGTAGTATTGGAGGAGGTGGTGGTTGTAGGCAGGAGGGGAGTGTCGAGGCGTCGTTCCTGCGTGAAGCAGAGTAGGCCCAAATCCTCCAGTTCCGTCAGCACGCGTCTCCCTCCGCCCACCCGCCCGTGACTCTTGTAGAGCAGCGGAATGAAGCAGTGCACGCTGTGGCCGAGAGACAGGAAGTGGCGCACCGTCAGCAAAATCCCCAAACACGACACGTGCGTTCGACCCGGCGCGTGCGTGTGCCCCACGTTGCACGCGTCTACGATGACCGGACGACGCAGAGCAGATAAAGGAGCAGCAGCTGTTAGTGCAGAAGAAGAAAAGGAGGGAAGAACGGATGATGGCTCTTGCGGTGGATTGAGTTCCTGCTGCTCCTCCTGTCTTTCTTCCGTTCTCACTCTCGTCGGACTGCTACGAGTCGGCGCGTAAACACCGGAAAAAGCCAGATAGGCAGTGAAAAGCCGCTTCTCCCTGAGAGCATTTCCAGAATGATCACAATGGGAGGATGATAATGAACCCAACAACAAGCTCGTTTCTTCGTGATAATGTGATGATGATGATGGTTGGCATTACCGCGTCGCGACGCGACACCGAGGTATGTACACACCACATGTACTGCTAAATCATTCTTCGTGAACAACAGGTTAGATGTACATGAAGTGCTGCCGTTATTTTGTAGCAGTTCTAATTGTTTCGTGGCAAACAGACTACTCTCTGTGTAAATTGATTGAAGACTGCGTTGTAGAGCGCTTCTCTGGAAATGCACCATACTCACCTTTTTTATGGTCCAGAAGCTGTTTTCCAAACATATTGAGACTTCCGCATTACGTTGCTGACCAGTTTAAAATTTAACCCCTCCTGTATGCTGAGATATGGCTGCTGGTAGGCCCAAATGCCCCCTTTGTGCCAGCCACTTTTTCCAAAAGTTCTTAACATCATTCTACTCCATTTTTTTCGCTGATTTCGGTTTGGGGCATGCCCCTCCGATATTTTGATGAATATGGCATGATATAGACCAAAAAAGGGTAATTTTGGCTAATTTGATCATTTTCGTCAATTTTGGTGGTGTATTCATCAAAATATCGAAGGGGCATGCCCAAAACCGAAATCAGCGAAGAAAATGGAGTAGAATGATGTTAAGAACTTTTGAAAAAAGTGGCTGGCACAAAGGGGGCAATTTGGGCCTACCTAGCGCCATATCTCAGCATACAGGAGGGGTTAAATTTTAAACTGGTCAGCAACGTAATGCGGAAGTCTCAATATGTTTGGAAAACAGCTTCTGGACCATAAAAAAGGTGCGTATGGTGCATTTCCAGAGAAGCGCTCTACAACGCAGTCTTCAATCAATTTACACAGATAATAAAATGCGACGGAGCGCGATTAACGGTACGTAATTTACATTACAGTCGGCTGTCGCTCGAATCGAAAGAAAAATTATGGCATTCTTCAAATCGGTTGTGTCGCATCTAGTCGCTTGTCAGCTGTCTCAATTTCTCGAATATGGCAGAGGGAAAAGAGAAAGAAGTTATGGAAGAGGAGGAGAAGAAAAGAATGAAGAATAGAAAAGAAAGTTGGAAAGCAATAAAGCGAAGAGTTTGCATCATCAAGCCGCAATGCATAGACTTCCAGTCTCCAAAGCCGCTGACTGAATAAGCAAGCAAGCACAGCGTTTAGGCAAACAGAAGACAAGAATACGTATGGACACTGCGCATTCCGTAGCGGTACAGACATACGTGAGTAGAAAAGAGACGATACCCTCACTAGCTGTTTGGCTATGCATGCATAAGTTAGCTCCTGCGTATGGGAGATTTGTTTCAGTTTGGAAGCCCCGCTTGTGTGAGAAGAGAATCAGAGGCAGGGACTCCCTTGTACAGCTCCAACAAGCAAAGACAACCCGTTCGCTAAAGAACCAATGCGAGAGGCGCCAGAAGTTGGCTAACTCTGGTCCTGCTGGTCTGCCCTCCGGTGATCAGGTCGCTAGGCAAGGTGCTGCTGATTGAAGTAGAGGAAGAAGAACAAAAGGATGAGTGATAATGTTTTTGGTAAATCAGATAAAGTAGCAAAGTTGTAGGGATTAGCTGCGTATCTCGCCTGGTTATGCGTATGGGGCGATCCTAGCGCACAAACGTATTATACGTAGATCCACACGTACGTATGTGTTGTAGCTGAATAAAACATAGATGAGAAAAGCAAATAATCAAACTGAGAAGTTTTTATTACTGTGTTATTTGTTTTTGCTGGTTATCGGAATCAAAGAAAAAAAGGTTCATACGCAGTATATCCCTGCAAATGCCGCAGCCCCTCTCCCCGTTTTCTTTTGTCCGTCCTTGGGGATCAGAGACTTGTGACATAGCTAATACGTAACTGAACGAAGTAATAATGACATAAAATCTCCGAGTTCACTTCGACTCTTGCTCCGTTTTTCGGAACGTGCGGGTGAACAGCCGAGTTTGAAATTCGGTGACGTGTGAGCAATTGACGTACGTTTCGGTCGGAGCACGTCTGAAGCGCCCCATTGAAAGGCAATGCGCACGACATAAGCTCGACGCATCCACGGCTGTCCATATGCCTTTTCATGCGCCGAGCAATGGACACGCCGAACGCGTGCTTAGCCTAGCGCATTTCTCCTATGTGAATGGACCTTTGACACTGGACATTCTGCGGATGGGGCAAAGTATGGAGTAGCTTGTACTGTCTAAGGACAACCTTTACGGCTCATTCACATCAAAGAGTGTAGGCGTACGTCAAAAATTTCCTCGCCATGGCTGTGCATTGCGTCCCAAGTCGTGATTGCTTGAAAACTTTATCTCTTATTCGTTTCTACAGCTTTTCACTAAGCTATAGAAACATAGCGAGCAGAGCATGATAACACCTGGCGTAAACACATGGGTTTCCAAATGAATTTACCCAATTTTTATTTTTACCTGTGTGTTTGCTTCTAGCGTGAACGAATCTGGTTGGCGACTGTTGGATGCACAGGATGGGGAGAACGCCGACTGGTCCTTTAACCTGGTCTGACTATCTATGAAATTATTATCCTAGTTTACATATTCCTTATTCCGTTTATTGTATACTGTATATATATATATATATATATATATATATATATTTTTTTTTTATGTTTGGTTATTATACTACAGTACTCTCTTAGTGCTTCTCATATTATTCATGCCTGTTTCTTGTTGACATAGAATTGTTTTCTTGTTGCACATTCCATTAAACTACATAGATACTCCAGAAATGGACACAAATAAAACTCTTTACTCTCATAAATTTACTGTCGCGTTTTTGTCCAAAGGGGGGAGGGGCATGGATAGGAAATAAATAAATAATCATGAGGAACGTTAACGGTTTGCTATTGGTACAAAGGGTGTCGAGTTTTTTGCCCGAAAATACGTGTCACATTCAAAATGATTGATAATGCAGAAAGAAAAGGGGCCGTTTGGCTTCGTGACAAGCTTACACTGATCTCTGCTTCATGTCTATGCGAAATTGGCTGTTCGGTTTCGTACCAGGCTTCCTCATATGAAAAGAAGTGAAGCCATTCTCTATATCTCTAGGATTGACTGACATGCGCTCACTTGCAAATTGCACCAAATTTTCGATGCTTTGTACCAGAAGCGAAACGAGGACGTTTCGACCAAAGGGGGGAGGTGTAGCGAAGCTGGCTAAAGGTTAAATTAGGAAATAAAATATGAAATAGAAATTCTCATGGTGACTGACGCAAGTTGGGTTTTGGAAACATATCGAGTGAATAAGCCTAGCTTGTCAGCGGTTGGGAAAGGGTAGGTCGTGAGCGGTAGGATCTGGGGACCATTGAAAGTATGGTAGAATTAGGAAATTAGGAAAGGCTTACAATAACAAGATCGAATGAAATACCAAAACAAGCAGAAATAAAGCGGTCAAAACAAGAGCGAGTATAAAAAGAGGCGTCAGAACAGTCACAGGGTCCGTTACGGTATCTTGGGATTTGAAAAGGTCGCGTCGTGTCAGTTCGATCGGTTTTAGCTTCTTGAGCCTAGGCGTGATTACTGGAATGCTGTATACTTTTATCGTAAGGTTTTGGGCCAGCATTACGGTAAGTAGAGGAGAACGCTACAC